>PVKH010020530.1:0-14561 GCA_004027955.1 Chaetophractus vellerosus | reverse complement strand
ACATAATCTAATCTATATTTTTGGAATTCATAATTAAATCAAACTTAAACCATTACACTTTTGTTGTTTTTTTTTTTAAAGATATATTTATTTTATTACATATCTCCCCTACCCCCACTGTGGCGACGCGCCGAGACTGGTCACTGCACAGGCGCGGCTTTCCCCGCTTGTGGGCGGCTTCTGCTTCCATTCACGGCTGGCTTTCAGTTCGCAGGTGGCTGGCTGCGCTCTATTCGCGGGCGACCTGTCCTGCCCGTGGCGGCTTTGCCCTGTCCATGGCAGCTTTTTGCCCTGCCCATGGTGGCTCTGGCCCACCCATGGCAGCTTTCCATTCTCAAGGCGGTCTGCCCACTAGGAGAGGTCCCTGGAAACCGAACCAGGGGCCTCCCATGTGGTATGCCGGTGCCCTATCCACTAGGCTATCCAGCCGGCCCCCTTTTGTTTTATTAATTCTAAATTTTGCTGCTAAACACAGTGCCGGATAAGAAAGAAGCAAAGCATGGACATTGATGCACATGGCTTTGTAAGCTATATGGGTATTCATATATTTGAAATATATTTTTTCCTCTTATTGAAGTTTAGAGTGAGAAATATACAAATTATTAAGGACAGACATAAAAATATAAGCTTTTGGAAAAAGATATGCATTCAACTTAGTTTCTTATTTCTTTGTAATATTTTATTTCACCTCTAATACCTCCCAATTTTAAATGTCAGCAACTTTAAAAATAGCTATTTATAATGCCAAGCATTCCATTGACTATTTGCAATCAGTTCCCTCAGCTGAAATGCTTGACAAAAGCAACTTTTTAAAAAATCAAAGTTTCAGTCTATACCATAAAACTACAAAGTGAATCAAGTCATTTGGAAATAAACTATCATAGTTCCAGACCAAATTGCATGTTTTCTCTAAAAGTGGCGTATAATTTCATGCTATTTTTACCATATTAAAAATTATTCATATAAAATAAAGTATTTATCTTAAGATTCATAAATGGTTACAAGAGATACTAAAGGGAGTGTTGCAGCCTGAAAGGAAAAAACAAGGGTGAAAGACTTGGAGAAAATGTAGAAATGAAGAATATTAGAAAAGGAAAATTATAGGGAAAATAGATAGACAATAGTATGACATGACAACAGAAAGCCAAAGGTCAAAGTGGATGAAGTAAGTAATGCCTTTAGTTAATAACATTGAATATTAGTGGGTTGAAATCCCCAATCAAAAGAAATAGACTGATAGAATGGATTTAAAAAAATATGAGCCATCTATTTGTTGTCTACAAAAGACTCACCTCAGACATAAGGACACAACCAGGTTAAAAGTGAAAGGTTGGAAAAAGATATTCCAAACAAATAGTAACCAAAAAAAGAGCTGGAGTAACAATACTAATATCCAGCAAAATAGATTTTAAATGAAAACTGTTATAAGGGATGGAGAAATTCATTAAATATTAATAAAAGGGACAATTCAGCAAGAAGAAATGACTATACTAAATATTTCTGCATCTAACCTGAGTGCCCCAAGATATATAAGGTACACACTGGCAAAACTGAAGGGAGAAATAGATGTCTCTTCAGTAATAGTTGGAGACTTCAGTACACCACTCGTAGTATTGGATAGAACATCTGGACAGAGAACAAATAAAGAAACCAAGAGCTTGAAAAATATGATAAATGACCTAGACCTATGGTAAAGTGCATACATGAAAACCCCACAGATATCATTGTACTCAATGGTGAAAGATTGAAAGCTTTCCCACTGAGATCAGGAACAAGACAAGGATGCCCATTGTCACCATTGCTATTCAATATTGTGCTAGAAGTTCTAGCTAGAGCAATTAACCAAGATAAAGAAGTAAAAGGCACACAAATAGAAAAGGAAGAAGTAAAACTGCCACTATTTGCTAATGATTGGATCCTATATCGAGAAACTCCTAAGAAATATACAACAAACCTACTAGAACTAAGAGACAAATTCAGCAAAGTGGTGGGATACAAGATTAATAGGCAAAAATCAGTAGGGCTTCTACGCCAGATGAGCAATCTGAGGAGAAGTCAGGAAAAAAATTCTACTTATAATAGGAACTAAAAGAATAAAATATTTAGGAATAAACTTTAAGACATATAGTATTCATAAAATTACAAAGCATTGCTAAAATAAATCCAAAGAAGACCTAAATAAATGGTGCATTCCCTGTTCATGGGTTGGATGACTAAAGGTAGTTAAGATGTCAATTCTATACAAACTGATTTACAGATTCAACACAATCCCAATAAACATCCCAACAGCCTTTTTTGCAATAAGTGGAAAAGCCAACTATCAAATTTATTTGGAAGGGTAAAGGGCCCTAAATATTCAGAAATATCTTAAAGAAGGAGAACGAAGTTGAAAGACTCTTACTTCTTGACTTTAAAGTATATTACTTATCTACAGTGTTAAAAAACAGCATGGGACTGGCATAAAGATAGACAGCTTGACCAATGGAATCAAATTGAGAGTTCAGAAATAGACCCTCACATCTGTCGTTAAGTGATTTTTGACAAGGCTGTCAAGCCTGCCCTGCTGGACCAAAACAGTCTATTTAAAAAATAGTGCCAAGAGAACTGGACATCCATATTCAAAAGAAAGAAAGAGGAACACTATCTCACAGTTTATACAAAAATTAACTCAAAATGGATCAAAGATGTAAATATAAAAGCAAGAACTGTAAAACCCCTAGAAGAAAAGGTAGGGAAACATCTTCAAGATCTGACGGTAGGGGGGTTTCTTAAACCTTATAACCAAAGCAGGAACAACCAAAGAAAAAATAGATAAATGGAACCTCCTCAACCTTAAACAACCTTGTTCTTCAAAAGACTCTGTCAAGAAAGTACAAAGGCAGCCTACTCAATGGGAGAAAATATTTGGAAACCACATATCCGACAAGAGTTTATATCCATGTTATATAAAAAAGATCATACAACTCAATGATAAAAAGATAGCCCAATTTTAAAATGGGCGAAAGACTTAGACATTTCTCCAAAGAGGAAATACAAGTGGCCAAAAGGCATGTGAATAAATGTTCCACACCACTAGCTATTAGGGAAATGCAGAACAAAACTACAATGAGATATCATTTCACACATTATTTATAGAATAGCCATTAAAGAAACAAACAAACAAACAAAAACCTGTAAGTGCTGGAGAGGATGAAGACATAGGAACACTCCTTCTCTGTTGGGGGGAATGTAGAATGGTGCAGCCTCTGTGAAGGACGATTTGCCAGGACCTCAAGAAGCTGAATATAGAATGGCTGTATGATCCAGCAATCCCATTACTATGAATATTCAGAAGAACTGAAAGCAAGGACGGGAACAGACATTTGCACACTGATGTTCATAGCAGCATTATTCACAATTACTAAAATATGGAACCAGCGCAAGTGTCCATCAACTGATGATTGGCTAAACAAAATGTGGTATATACATACAATGGAATACTATTCATCTGTAAGAAAAAATGAAATCGGGGTGCATATGACAACATGGACGAACCTAGAGGATATTATGTTGAGAGAAATAAGCCAGACACAAAAGAACAAATTTTGTATTGTCTCGCTAATATGAACTAAATATGATGAGCAATCTCACTGAAGTAAACTCTAGAGTATAGGTTACTAGGAAATAGACAGTGGGCTGAGAATGGGAGTGGATCCTCAATTTATGTAGAGTTTTTAATAAGGTTTATTGTAAAAGTGTGGAAATGAATAGAGTTGATGGTAACATGTTATAGTAAGTATAACTAACACTGCTGATAGTTTAATGAGATTGTGGCAGAAAGGGGTAGTCTGTGGACGTAAATGTCAATTGAAAGGAAGTAGAGACTAATCTACGGAATGTATAACAGTGATTTTGGTGGTAGATGAAGATTGTGATTAATAGTATAAGGATGTTCTTTCATAAAGTGTTAAGAATATGGTGATACACAGGAAAACTACAACTAATGTAAACTTTGGAAAATAGTTAACAGTAGTATTGTAATATTTTTGTAGTGATGGCAGAGAAGATATTTATCAATTCTAAGAGACAATTATAAGTGGGTATAAGGGGGTATGGAATTTTTCCTTTTGGAGTAATGAAACGTTCTAAAATTAACTGAAGAGATAACAGCACAGCTCTGATGAAAATGAGAGACACTGGATGTACACTTTGAATGGATTGTAAAAACATGGGGCTGTAACACAGGGAATCAGTCGTGGAAGATGGACTCTGGTTAACAGGAAAATATTAGAACATTCTCTCAAAAATGATAAGAAACATATAATATTAATACAGGATGTTAATAATTGTCTGGGTTTGGGGGAAAATACACCAAATATCAGATATGGGCTATAGTTAGTTGTAATATTTTGACGCTGCTCTTTCATAGTCTTTAACAAATGTTTCACAACAGTGCAAGGTGTTGGTGGTGGGGTGATTTATGGGAGCGTTGTATGATGATATGCATGTTTATTTTGTAAGTTCACAACTTTTACTATACACTTATTGTTTATGTATTTTCATATTTTAATGATATACTCCAATAAAATTTTATTTTAAAAACATTGTTTTAGATTTTCTCCAAAAGAAGATGAAATCACTAAATAAGATTGATCTACAATCTTAAATGTCACACGGAGATGACCTATGTTTCCAGGCAGATAGATTAATGTTTCTTAAATGTACAATTTCATGAACTCTAACTTTATACAAAATACAAATGTTCTCAATAGGTCTTTATATAACACAAATATATATTTTATACAAGAACAGGGCATTATGTTGCTATGTCATTAAATGCAGCAGCGTCTAACCCTTTACCTTTCAATCAGTTGACACAGGAAAGACAATATTTTATTAGAGAAGTAGAAATTGTTAGAGAGATGGCTTATTGTTATGGAAAGTAAGCTATAAATGCTGTAAATTTATCTTCACATATGTCATGTAAGATGCATTATCACCCATTAGATGCAGGTATAAGCAAAGCATTAATGGGCCTATTGTTAATATCTTTTTCACCACAATATCCTCCCAGTCATGTATGCAATGCCTTTGAACAGAGCTCTTTCTTCTAAATGGTAGCTCACTCTAAATAATATGCAATTACGAAATGTGCTTTTCTGTTGTATTAAAGCACAAACCAAATATAAGTTATTAGCACCCATTTCCACTACAACTTTGCAAGTGAGAAAATGCATGCCACAAGGAAGCAATCACTTACCTTATAAGAATAACAGTTTAAGGAAGTGATAGTTACGGTACATTTAGTCTAGTTAGAGAAGCTTTCTTTCAGCTCATTGTAGTCTAGTCATCTTTACAATTCAATAGAGTGAGTTCATTCCTACAGAACATTGAGTCTTTGGTTAGAAAACATTGGGTAATCTTTTCATATTAATTTCCAGATCCCTAAAATGGAAATAAAAACAAGAGCTATGTAGATAATAACATTGCTAGTAGTCTATAATTAAATCATTGACCTACTAAAACTGTATTTGGTCATAACAATAACACTGACATTTTCCACATTCACCAATGCCATTGTGCTTCTCTCCTCGCCTATTCACTGAATCATTCATCACAAATATCTTAAGGCAATCACAAAACTCTTTAAAATTTTTTTAAATCCTCTAAATTATTGTTTTATTTGCTTAAATGGAAATACTTTTATGTTACAAAATTTCAACAAAACAATGGATTTTGAAGAAAACCCATACTTTCTACTTTAGATGAAATGCCTTTGTTGTGTTTAAAGTATGCAAGTCCTGTCTTCTAAAGTTTCCTAGTTTCCTTGATTTCATTAGTTCACATATAGAAAAGCAGGAAATCTCATTTATAAAGTTACTTCCAAAATACTTAATAACACTAATATAGATTCACCTATTTAAATTTTTTATAACTACTCTACTCCTCAATTAGAAATTATCTCTCAATCCAGAGTGTTTGGGTGCAGGGTTTGGAGGAAAGGGTGTCATAAGTTATTGTCATAGCTTCTGATTCAAAATTCAGCTACAAAGATCAAATTACTTATATGAACTTTAGTAAATAGCAAATAACACCTTTCCTGTACAGGGAGCCTTGACGATTACAAATCCTTAGATTGAAACTTTCGCTCTGTCCCTGTCTCTTTCTCTGTCTCTCTCTGGATACACACACACACATACACACACACACCGCCCCGAGGCTCAGCACAAGGAGGCTCCCACAGCTTCAGTGGTCAAAGCCAGAACGTGTAACCAGATTTTCCAGCTCAAGTTTAGGGTTCTGACCATTACCCAAAAGCCAACCATTTGCTTGCTAATCCAAAGCCAAATGCCTATGTGGGGGTGAAATGGTCATTTTCAAAAATACTTTAAAAGTTTTCTCTAAAACTGAAAGAGAAGGTTCTAGTTTTATAAGAAGAAAGAGCTAATTCACCCTGTTTACACTGTCATGTCATGTTAAATGCCATCTTTTGTGTGCCTCAAAAATGCAAAAGTACAAAGATCTTTGTACTTTTAGCACATTATAATTAAACTCCCTTGGAAAGCGTTCAATACTAAGCCACATTATACTGAATTTTATGTATTATGATGGCAAATAGATAAAACATCAGAGCTAATAAGAAATGATGTTCTAATGACAACATTTGTGTGCAAAGATATCGAAATTAAATTTGAAAGATATTTCTAATATTTCTAATATTGTAGTCAGATTAAATATATTCCTCAATGAGAATAAATAAGGGCCAAAATATAAGGCTTTGTTTTGCTAACTACCCCAACATCATCCCCTAATGGCATAGGTATGCTGTCATTGTGGCTTTTAATATTTTTGGAGGGGTAGGTGAGGTGGACATCTTCATTGCAAAGATGGTATATCATAGATCACTGCTGCATTATTTTTATTAGCAAATAAAATAAAATAAAATAAAAGTTCCCAAAACAGGGGACTGAATGGCATATCTAACATGAATTCTATACAGCCAAATGAAGATCTCCTTGTGTTTTTTTTAAACAAGCCAATTTTATTGATACCTAAAATATAAAGCATATAATCCAACCAAAGAATACAATGAATGGTATTTGGCATAATCCCATAGTTGTGCATTCATCACTTCAATCATTATTAGAGCATTTTCATTATTTCAATAATAATAATAAACAAAAAACAAACAAAAAATCCATCACCTCTCAATCTATTTATGCTTCCCCTGCTATACATTGCTGTTATCTCTAGCTATTCTTGCATATTTATTTATTGATTGATTGATTGGTTTTAAAGCAGTTTTACTGGGATATATCCACATACCATACAAACTAGCCAAAGTGTGTAACCAACGGCTTTTAGTATAATCAAAATGTTGTGCATTCATCACCACAAAAATTTTTAGAATCCCATCACTTTTGAAGAGTGAGTTACATCATTGCTGTGTTCTGAAGGCATTCTTTCATTTAGGAACTCTGCCTGCCTGCAAAATACTTCTGGTCTGTTCTGCTCTTTGATTATATAAATGGTTTAAATCATCAAAGAAGTTTGTGATTTTCTAGCACTTTCCCTGACCAGTGGGGAAATGCAATCTGGGGGAGAGCTAGAAAGCATGTTTGGCTTTCACAATATACTGTTTTACATATTAGCATAATTAGTACTATATATAATATTTTTGTCTCCATCTGATTGGTTTCACATTGGTTATTTTCAAAAAAGATGATACTGTCAACTTCTGGTAGAAAGACTAGGAATTTTGATGTATTGACCCAGTGAAGTGTTTGGGAACCAAAGAACTTGAGGGTGGATGTTATTTTAAAAAAATTATTATATTAGAATTTGGTAAGGGCATGTTGCATGAGTTTTTTTTACAGAAGAATTCACTAATTTCGTAGAAACATAGTTAACAAAATTATAAGAATTACATTGTTTGCCTGATTATCCAAAAGGCATCAAATCAATTTAAAATTATCTAGACACTGAACATTAATTATCAGTATAATCCATTTGTAACTCATATCCCATATTTAGGAGACAATAATTAGCTAGGTTCCTATGCAGAATTTGGCATTATTTTATACTTTTAAACTTGTAAGTCATTGTATTAATCAGCCAAAGTGTGCTGATGCAAAATACCAGAAATCTGTTAGCTTTTATAAAAGATATTTATTTGGGGCAGAAGCTTATACTCACAAGGCCCTAATGAGTCTAACTAAAGGTACCATAAGAGGTACTTTCTCACTCACGGTCTGTTGCCATGTGTTGAAACAAGATGGCAGGCAATGTCTGTGAGGGTTCAGCCTTCCTCTTCCCTCTTAAGGCTCTGTGGGTCCAGCTTCTTTCAATCTCAGCTGTAGGCTGACAGAAGGCTCGTCTCTCTTCCATGGGCTCATTTTTTTCAGGCTCCGCAGCTCTGGTCTCAGGCAAATGGCTCAACTCTCCCTGGGGCTCCATCGTCAAAACCCAATTCTCTCCTCTGATGTGTCTTTTTCTGCATATTTACTTCCGTGTCTTTGATTGAGCATCCATTTATACAGCCCACAAAAGGGGGTTGGTGGGGAGAGGGGACTCAAACCAAGTCACCCTAATGGCATGGTCAAGTAAAAGTCCTAATCTTGATTTAATAAAGTAAAATTGAAACCTCTGAATCTAATACAATCTAATACATCCAGGGGAACAGGCCAGTTTACAAACACAATCCAATATTTATTTTTGGAATTCATAAACAATACCAAATTTCCACAGTCATTAAAACTAAAACTATGAATCTTAATTGAAATTCACTTTTTAAAATCAATTTTAATGACACACATTAATAAAGCATACAATTTATCCAAAGTGTACAATCAGTGGTATTTTGTATAATTACATAGTGATTATGTGTGTTGATCACTTCAATCATTATCGAAGCATTTTCATTATTTCCATAATAATAGTAAACAAAAAACAGGCAAACAAACAAGAAAATTCCTCACCTCTCAATCTGTTTCCCCTGGTACACAAAGCTGCTAATTCTGACAATTCTTGCACAATTATTTGTTTATTTAGCAGTTTTATTGAGATATTTCACATATCATATGATCTTTCCAAAGTGTGTAATCACAATGTTGTACATTCATCATCTCAAAAATTTTAGAACAATTTCATTACTCCAAAACAAAGACTCCACACACCTAAGCATTCCTTCCTCAACCCTACATAACTACTTATCTAATTTCATCTTTATAAATTGATTTATATTAACATTTTATGTAAATGTAATCATACAATATGTAGTACTCTGTGTTTGGTCTCCTTCACTTAGTATAACGTTTGTTTGTTTTCTGTCCGTTATTAGCATTTTGTAGTATTAACCTACATTTGTTCAGCTTCAAAGAAAAACAGTCTTATATATGCAATTTTATCCATATTCATATTTCACATAATATATTTATATTTCACATAATATATTTAGCTCATAATAGGGCAATCATATGGTATTTGTCATTTTGTGTCTGGATTGCTTCCAGGTTCATCCTGGTTCATAATGTCCTCCAGGTTCATCCATGTTGCCATATGTTTTAAGACTTCATTTCTTCTTACCACTGCATAATATTCCATTGTGTGTATACTTCACAATTTGTTTATCCACTCATCAGTTGATGGACACCTGTGTTGTTTCCAACTTTTGGCTATCATGAATAACGCTGCTATCAACATTGATGTGCAGATGTCTATTCGTGTCACTGCTCTCAGTTCTACTGGGTATATGCCTAGTAATGGTATTACTGGGTCACAACTAAATCAAGAACTCAGGAATTGACCCTCATATCTGAAGTCAAATGATTTTTGAAAAGGCTGTTAAGCCCACCCAGCTGGACCAGAACAGTCTATTCAACAAATCATGCTGGGAGAACTGGATAGTCATATCCAAAAGATAGAGAGAAGATCCCTATCTCACACCTTATACAAAAATTAACTCAAAATAGATCAAGGACCTAAATATATATATATACAACTATAAAATTTCTAGAAGAAAATGTAGAGAAACATCTTTAAGATCTTGTGGTAAGCGGTAGTTTCTTAAACCTTAAGCCCAAAGCATGAGTAACAAAAGAAAAAAATAGATAAATGGGACCTCCTCAAAATTAAACACTCTTGCACCTCAAAGGACTTTGTCAAAAGGGTGAAAAATGAGCCTACTCAATGGGAGAAAATATCTGGCAATCACATATCTGACAAGGGTTTAATATCCATGACATATAAGGAGATTATAAAACTCAACAATAAAAAGGCAAAGTATCCAATTAAAAAATGGGCAGAAGACTTGGAAAGACAGCTGTCCAAAGAAGAAATACAAATGGCAAAGCAACACATGAAAAAACCAAAACTACAATGAGATATCATTTCACACCTATTAGACTGGCCACTATTAAAAGTCAGAAAACTAAATGCTGGAGAGGATGGGGAGAGATAGCAACACTTATTCACTGTTGGCGGGAATGTAGAATGATACAGCCACTGTGGAGGACTGTTTGGCAATTCCTAAGGAAGTTGAATGTAGACTTGCCATGTGACCCAGCAGTACCATGGCTTGTGTTTATTATGTGAGAAAAGCAAGGTACAGAACAGTATATATGGTAAGAACCCATTTGTAAATCAAAAGGATATATATATATATATGTAATAATTATGCATCGACAAAACTGGAGGGCTTTCAAATACTATTTTGACAAGTTACCTAGGTTTAGTGAGACCTGAAGGCTAGAATGGCAGGATGATTCTATTTATACTGTCGCTATGGTTTGAATTATCATGTGTATATACGCACATTTGTGCATATATGTAAATGTATTCATTGTATACATACATGTACATGTATGGGTATATACAAGTATATCTATAAATATATTTATATTGTACACACACACATACCACACAACTGATGCTGAAGTTGAAGATGTGCTTGGGAAAGTAGTCACTTCCTTTGATTTTTAGTTACCAATGGAAACTTGGCTGTGGCCTACACGAAGAGATCATCCCTTTTGATTCCTAAAACATCCAAACCTACTATACTACTATGAACTGAGAACAAGTTCTCAGCATCTTCCATTTACAATTTATATATATATACTATATATATATATACATAATATATATGAAGCCGTCATTTTCCTTTGCTTGAATCAAAGGCATGTTCACTGGATTGCTCTAATCCTGATGCTCAACGTAAGAATTTGCAGAGTGGATTTAGTCACGACCCTAAATATCACCTCCTGCCTACCTTCCTTTCTCTGTTCATATTACTTGAAAACCTCAAACTTCACATCAGGATTATTTTTGTTTATTTGTTTTATGGTCTGAGGAAGTGAGTGGTTGATCTACAGACAGGAAGCAATGGGAAATACAAAAATAACAAAGAAAAAAAGGCACAGTTTACAGGCCAAGAACACAGATAAAATACTTCTCACACAAGCTGATGAGACTAATGACCACCCCTTAGGGATCACTCAGGCAAAAGGAGTGAAGAGCTAAAACTCCAAGCTAAAACAGGTCCACTGTCCATTGCTGAAGTGCCCCTTGTGTTTGAGTCATTGCTAGCTTTTCATTCCAAAATAGAGCTTGCCTAATAAAAAGGTCTAAATAGGACTTTTGTGTATTCAAAAGGTGATCTACTATTATTCCTGGTGGTAAGTAGCACATTTTTTGTGGGGTGTGCTGATTGATGCATATAACAACATTTTAATTTAAATTAGCATTATCTAAGTGCCAACGATGTGATGATGTTCAAAGTGATTTGCTATGTACTGCGGGGTACACATAGAAAAAGAATGGTGTACCTGAGCAGAAATTTAAAATCTTTTAAATTATATATTATTCGACTACCTGTAAATAAAAAGCAAATATTATATATGAATGTCAAAATTAATCAAATATAAATTGTATAATTTACATAAACTAGAAAAATGATTTCTATAGTTTGTTAAAGAATTCACCATAAAAAGATTTCTTCTGCATTATTAGATGTACACAAATATTAACTATTTACAATTTTGCAATAATACATATACAATGTACAACAGACAACAAAAGTAACTAATGTTGCCAAACGTAATTTGTAAATATTTACATCTGAGATGGGAATGTTAAGATGGCAAAGACTGTCTAGAAGGAGAAAGAATGGAAATAGGTAAAGAAAAGTATTAGAAAGGAAGATATTGCCCCCAGAAAGAGGGAATGAGTGGCTGCCTTGATGCCTGATGCCTTTCTATTTATAGATTTCAGTCCTTCCTGAAACCTGATTCCTTCCTGCCCTAGAGCTCCACAACATATTCGCAGTTTTCTGAGTTTCTTTGTTAATCAAGTAATAAAAGGAAAGAAATTGAGGCTCAGTAAGACTAAGAAATTTGCTTGAAAGTAGTCAGGGCAAAGATTCCAACTCAGGTGTACACAGCTACCTGGCCTCTGTCATGTGGCCCTCCCTGCCTAATCATCATATCAGAAGTTCAAATAATAGCCAGCAAGTGGACACATGTTCAGAATTATGCTGCAAAGCAAAGAGATAAGTATAGAAGTGTAAAGAAATTAATTATATTCTCTTTAAAATCTTGTGGAATTTTCTATTTAAACATTTTTAGAATCTTCACTATAAGATACAGCTTTTCAGAAAGTACTGTTATCAGACACAAATCTGCAGTTGATCCAAGTAATAATCATAACCAAGGAAATTACAGTATCTAATTTAGAGTTTATATAAAATAAAATTGAGAAAAAATTTTAAAGATCATAAGGTTGTAGGATAGAGGAAAGGCTAACATGTTAATTATATTCCCAAAATATTTATGATGGCAGGGAATATCACAGCACTAGAGTAAGTTGTTAAGTAGTCATTCTACTAATGTAGAAAACTGACACCCGATTGTGAGCTGAATACTGCAGTTTCTGCAGAGAAAAGTCATAGAATGGCCAGCCTTTTCAGCTAGAATCGGAAACAATTAAATAAAAAAAAAGGGCTCATTCCTTCAAACCAATTTTTTTTCTCGTGGTATAATATGTTGAACTCCTTTTCCATAGTTTATTATAGTGGTTTCTTGCTAAAAGGGATTACGTGATCAAATAATATTGGAAAATCTGAGTTCAATAAAGTTAAACAGGTGTTTAGTTTTATTTGATGTGCTTTGGGTTGATTTTACTGCAGGGCTCCTCAGAGCCTTTAACATGCAAATGTGCATTGTGAAGCTACAAGTGAGCAGCATTTATATCTAATGTTTCCCAAATTTATTTTATGACAGAAGCCCCATCTCTCATTTTTTTAAAGGTAGAAGGAGTAGCAGTGTGGTTGAGAGCCTTAGGCTTGAGTGACCAAATCTGCCACTAACAAGTAAATTGGGCAAAAATCAATAAATAAATCAACCTTTATTGAGAGAAATGATCAAAGCATATCATGAGAAAGACATAAATAAAACGCTTAGGACACAAAAGACTGGGTGGTGCTACTAATACAAATTATAAAGAGCTACTTTTACTAATTCTCTTCACAAAGCCAATTTAGTCCTATAGAACCAGGGGGAACCAAAGACAGAGATGAAAAGCAGTCGACCCCAAACTGAATCAAGCTCCTGGTTCTGCCTACAAAAATAAGTTTCAGAATGAATTTGGAGAAAAGCATTAAACTAAGCCCTAAGATAAGGCTATGATTAAATTAAATAGCAATCGAAAACTGTTTGAATTTGTAAATAAAAAGAGGCCAAATTGTATTGAGGTGCCTACTGCTATTTAATCTTTCTTTAAATAATAGTTCTTTTCAAATGTGGCAAATACTCCCTGTTTCATGTTGCTTCCATTAGATATTTTAATCAGAGAGCACCTTATGTGAAATGTATGTTTTAAACATTTTAAATGCAAAATACACATACCTCCTGAAACTTGTATGTTATGAAAAAACATCCAATGGCCACTCATTCATTTTCCCCAGGACAGTGGCTCTTAAAACCAAGGCTTTGCAATAGAATCATCAGGGAAATTAAAAACAAAACCAAAAACAAAACACCAGTGCCTCTGTGTGACACCCAGAGATTCTAACTCTTGCGGTATGGATTCTGCATTGCTTGTTTTTTTTTTTTTTTAATTCTCCAAGTGATTGCCTCATGGAGTCATGATTGAGGCCCACTTCCCTAAGAGGAATTTCTGCAGCTCTGAAATTACAAACTAAGCATAAACTATCAAAAATAATTCAGGGGTGAGCGCCTGCTTCCCATGTACTAGGTCCCAGGTTCGATCCTGGGTACCTCCTGAAAACAAAACAATTGAAAAAACCAACTCTCATTGGGGAGTAGATGTAGCTCAGTTGCTGGGTGCGAGCTTCCCATGTACAAGTAAAAAAATAATTATAATAATAATTAAGGGCAGGGCCCGGCTAGATAGCTCAGTGGATAAAGAGCTCGCTGGGAAACCACATGGGAGGCCCTGGGTTCGGTTCCCGGGGACCTCTCCTAGCGGGCAGACCGCCTTGAGAATGGCAAGCCGCCATGGGCGGGCCGGAGCCGCCGTGGGCAGGGCAAAAAGCTGCCACGGACAGGCAAAAGCCGCCACGGGCAGGG
>PVKH010020529.1:0-14563 GCA_004027955.1 Chaetophractus vellerosus | reverse complement strand
CTTCTGCGTCCGTTCACGGCCGGCGCTTGATTCAGTTCGCGGGTGGCTGGCTGCGCTCCATCCGCGGGCGACCTGCCCTGCCCGTGGCGGCTCTTGCCCTGTCCGTGGCAGCTTCTTGCCCTGCCCACGGCGGCTCCGGCCCACCCATGGCGGCTTGCCATTCTCAAGGCGGTCTGCCCACTAGGAGAGGTCCCCAGGAATCGAACCCGGGGCCTCCCATGTGGTATGCCGGCGCCCTATCCACTGGGCTATCGAGCCGGCCCCTGGAGTTTCTATACAACTACATACCGCACCACTGCACATCCCAGTAGTGATGGAAATTAGTGCTCACACCTGCTTGCTTTGTCAAATGCAGCAATACTGCCTTCCTGGTAGAGAAAAGGAACTTACAGAACTCACAAAGAACCTTCTAACTGTGGCTAAGCCAGCACTACTCCTTTAAAAGGCAATGTCATGTGATCTTGGGTTTTGTTGGAAATGGGAGGGGTTACCAAGAGCCCTTAAGTCCTCCTTAGCCTAGAAAATTCCATCTCAAGCCCACACGAAGTGACACACTTGGATGAGTGTGTGGGGGAGGCAGCCATCAACAATAATCCTGATGCAATACCAAAGACAAGCCACTGTGTTACACTTTCTGTTTCTTAATCGAAGAATTGGATATTTAAAGGATTTTTGTTTTTATTTTTCATGAATATTTTAGGCTTGAATTTCAGCAAACAGGAAACTTGGCGCTGATGGAGAGAAACACGAGATACTTCTTCATAAGTGTTAGCTATTATGGGCAGTATGACCTGATAGGTAAAGGCATTCATGAAACAATCACAGGTATAATGTTATCTTCATAGTTGAGATACGAAGAATAGGGAACTGGCCTACCTGGGCTTGAGGAAGGATGTTAGGACAAGCTTTACAGTGAAGAAGATCCTTAAGCTAAGTCTCTAGACAAATATTCTCCATAGGAGGCAGATGAAACAAGGGGAATGATCAGTTTTAGTAAAGAAGGAATGGCAGGCGCCATGAGCAAAGATAAGGAGGTAGGAAACTGGCATCTTCAGGGAAATAGGAGCAATGTTGTTTAGTCCCAGCATTCAAATAAAGGGAGCAGATGGAGGAAGGACATCGAGGAAGGCCCCACAATATAGAGGCAAGCGAAAGATCCAAAGAGGGTCCTATGCCATCTGAAAACATTTCTGTGTCTTACTTTAGATAATATGGGGCAGGATGGGGAGGGGCATTGTCCTTTAAACATTGTAAAAAGTTGCTTGTGTAGTAGTATGGAGAATGAACTGGAGGATTGTGAGACTGAGGTCAGTGATGGTTTTATTAATTCATTTGTTAACTGAGAAGTATGTGGGGATGGAGAGGAAGAAAGGAGAGGGGAAAAACGTGCTAATTAGGTGAAAGCACTTGGTGAAGGAATTTTAATGGGGAAGAAAAGGGGAGATTAGGTTAAATTAGTTGAGAATTTTAAGTTTTAGAGAAATCTTTTAAGTAGTGATTATGAAATAATGAAATTTAGGATACTAAGGAAAAGAAAAGAAGAGAATCAATATGAGGAGGCTTTTAGAGCTCTCATGGGAGGCTTCTATTGATGGAGTTGAGAAGTTTTTGCCTTATATACTATTTTAAATATTATTCAATTGTAATTTTGTATGCGTTCATAATTAATCTGTGGTAACCACCTAGATAGTGTTGGGGGGGGATGTTTTCTTATTTATTTATAGAAATGTATATTAATTTTGGTAGCCAATATTATTTAAATTTTGTAAAGACTCAAAATTTTCCTGCATATGTAAAACTTTTTAAACTTTTCTTCACCATTAAGGATTATTAACTTCCAGTTAATATCAGGGATAAAGAGGGATACAGTAGCTTCCTGAGGACAATTCTATTGCTCTCTACAATATACCAATCTTGGAGAAATAATTTAAAATATGAATATTATAGGGAAATTACCTTTTGCTAATAATAATAGTTATAAAGCCTAACTTTCTAGAAATATATTGGTTACCTATTTTTTGTGACACCCAATATTATGATTGTGATGGAGGTAATAATTTCTTTAACCAATTTTTTGTTTGAGCTAAATATAATATGATTTAGTCTTTTATATAAATATAAATATAAAAGACTAGATCAAAATATTGTGTTATAATAAATATTCTAATTTCAAATATAAAGACGTATATTTCTAAAGAGTGGAAATGCTTTTCTGAACTATAGATATTTGCAGCTTATATTTCAAATAAAATCTGTTCATTTATTTTCTAGTATAATGAATAATTTTACAATTTACTGTAATGTGTGTATGTAGGGGAGAGAGAAGGATACAGAGACATACACATATGCACCTATGCATATAATTATTCTAACCATTATTTAAATCATTGTAAATGTTTCAAAAACTCATTTTTTGGTTTATATTAAGTCAAAATTTAATTTCCTTAATTTAAGTATTAAAGTACAGAATGATTTAGGTAGAAAAGCATCAATATTTTTCTACCATGATAGATGATAGAAATTGTCTTTAAAAACTTTTTTTTAAGTTTAATTTCATATGAATTTCTTGGTGTGGACCATAAATTAGTTTGTCTACCTGGAATCTAACTTATTGAGATAGGTGCAAGCTGTTGTACATTTATTAGGGCTGAGGCATTTGAATAGTGTAACTCTTACAAGGACATAAAGTATTATATAATTGAAAGTCCATAAAGGACGACAAATAAAAACAATTAGTGGGGGCATGGGTGGCTCCGGAGAGCACTGGCATAGGAAATAGGATCATATTGATTTGAACTATACCTTTGAAAATGAAAAGCTCTGTGAATATATACAAATTCTTTAACCACCACGAGCCTGAATTTTCTTTTCCCTGTGTTCTTCCTAGCTTTGTAAGGACAAATTAACATGATGTATTTAAAAGAACTTCATAAATTGTAAAGTATTATATCAAGGTAGGCATTTTTAATAGAAATGGATAAAATTGAGGAGTTTTCTATTTCTAGATAAATTTTAACCCTAGATGATCTTGATGGTAATGACCATAATTAATTTGATCATAGTGGCAATTACTTAAAGATTTGCTCTGCCCCAGGCATTACCTTACACAATCCATTGACATAGGCACTATGTTTATCCTTATTTTATAAATAAGGAAACCTCAATGGCCTTGGAATTTTAACTTTTCTAAGTCAACACCTAGTAAATGGCAGTCAAGTGTGTCTGACTCCAGACCCCAAACTCTTACATATATGCCAGACTGCATTTCCTTAAATGAAGAGAAATCCAGTTTTCAAAGCTGACCTGGTATTTTCATATGGTTTTCCTCAAATATTTCTGTTCATTCTTAACTATCCAACAAGTTGGGATGTGCAAAGGACCTAAGTAAAATGTTCTGTAGATATTAATAAAAGATGTTTGGTCAAGTGGGATATTTCTCCTGATTCATTTGGCACATGATATGAACCCTTTAATAATAGTTTGTTAAGAAAAACAAATCCTCTCTGCGGCTCAACTTGGTACTAGGACTATGAGAAGGTTGAGTTCTCAAGGATTCTTTTAATTTTTTCTTATTCTCTATTTCTCTCTAAAACATACAAGTAAAAATAGCCATTACCAGCACTGAAACAAAAAAAGTAAGCATAGTTACTAGCAACGAGGCAATTTTTGAAAACGCTATATATATCCCGAAGGCATAGCTTATTCTTTTAAAAAAAATGTTAGCATTTAAATGTTACTAGCTAGCCATGGTCCTAAGGCATTAAAAAGAAATTCCTGATTGAGAAGGGGCTTAGATCCCATGGTGCAGATGGCTGGAACTGTCTTGCTTGCAGTTGTAGATACTCTGTTTTTTGGGATGGATGTTGTCTATCATTATCCTTTTGTTAGTTGTCCTGGGTGAGTCCAGTGAACTGGAGAATAGGTGTTGCAACTCTCCTGAGTTTCAGGGCTCAAGCAGCATATGAACAAACTGAAGATTTAAGTCTCCACAACATGTATTTAATGAGTATAGTGCTAATTATAGGTTCAGATAAAAGGGGCAGAAGAGCCATGTGTAGGGAAATTGTAAATGAGCCTAACTGTGTTATATTCGGGAGCATATATTCCAAAGTGAGGCCCACTGACAGGGTGCTGAATTCCTGAGATTGTCTGCCCTACCTGTAGTGTCTCTAGAGCCCTCAGGAACCCGCTGTTTGAGGCACTGTTTACTGTGGCAGTCAGTGCATTTTTGGGACATTGGAATTGTCCTGTATGACATTGCAATGACAGATACAGGCCATTATACATTTTGTCAAAACCTATAAAATTGTGTGGTGCAAAGTGTAAACTATAATGTAAACTTTAATCCATGGTTAGTAGCAATAGTATATTGTAACAAATGTACCATACTAATGAAAGATGTTATTAATGGGGGAAATTTTGGAAGGGGAATGGGTGAGGTCTATGGGAATTCTCTATATTTTTGGTGTAACATTTCTCCATAAAATCTTAAAATGAGATTTAACTTTTCTGTTTGTTTAATTTTATTTAGCTAAAATATTTTTAAACACTTTTACAACCAACATGTAATTGTGGAAGACTGTAGCAAGGGAATTGAAAGAATTTGCTTAAATTAAAATAAGCACATGTACTCCATTTTTGTCTTAAATTTATTTTGCTGAAATAGCATGAAAAAATTTTTAAAGGAATAAAGTAATGCATATGGAAGTAGGTGGTATTTTTAGTAGCTGCTCACTCCTACAAAATATTTTAGCAAATTCTTTCCCACCTCAGTGGGTTGTTTTAGCTTTATCCAAGGGGACTTTAGTGAAAGTGACTAATTCTTTAGTATCTAAGCAGAACAGGCAGTACATGTCAGCTCAGGCTTTGATCCCCTTTCTTAGTGAGTGTTTTATGATTGGCATGTAACGCCAGTGAGTTGCGCCTAAATGACAGTTGTCAACCATCCATGGACCATATGCTGTGATGGGTAGAGTTGCTGTCAGCTGGCAATGGGCCATCTGGAATAATGCTTACTAAGTAGTGTGAAAATTGCTCAGAAGTGCAGTGGAGAGCCAGGAGCCACTGGAATAGGTCTGGTCCCTCCATACCAAAACCTGGGTGTGACCTTAACAATTAAGTCTCTTAAAAGCATGATAAATGTTTTTCTTAATATATCTTATAATCACATATAGTAAAGCACAGGTTTCATAGGGATATGAAGCTCCATTTTCTATTTATTTGGACAATATCTAAACATATTTTCTAGAAGATTTTCACAGATAAAATGATACTATGAATACTAGCCTCAAGCATGGCCACTAGTTTTTATATCCTAGCTGCTAAAGAGAGGTTGATACTTAAAACATACATTTTCTTACTGAATCTATCTTTAAAATGCTCCACAAACAACTGATATATAACAATGTAATTAATATATTAAAGGAAAAATAAGACCAAAAATTAATGTCTCTTTTAAGCAATAAGACAAGAGCTTTTGTCTTGCTGTTGCCATATTGTTCTGGCCAATATCCCAAAATGAAGAATAATTTTAAATTTTCTGCTCTGCCTCTGAGAAAGCTGTAATCTACTTGGGGTAGTAGCAAGAATGGAAATTTAAAGGCCATAAGTGCATATGCAAAGATATCATGCCTTTGCTCCTTAAATAGAACAATGTGTTCCTTCATTTGCAAAGATGGCATTGTTAGAATCAGAATAGATGGTCCTTATGTGATTGATGGGTATCACCAGCTCCACTGCTATCTCATCCAATTTCTTCAACTAAGAATGGATGTCTATAAAATGGAAAAAAGTTATATGCAAACTGATGGCTTTGGAACAAAGCAATGCTGACCACCAGTTTTCAGAAGAGCAACTCTAATATGTGTGCTTTTGGTGAGCACATAGATTTTTCTAAGTAAAATTATACAGATATATACACGCAAGTCCTCTGAAGACTTTTTGGTTTTGAAAATATGGGTGAAAGCAAGACAACTGGTAGTGAAAGCAAGAGTGAGAGCTTCATAAAAAGAAAAATAAAATAGCTCAGAGCAATGTGGTTGCTCATGAAATGAGAATCGATTACCTTTAACTTGGAGTTTTATACAATGCCTTTTAATAAAGATGAATTTTGCCACTTTAAAAAACAAGAATAGCTTACATTACCAGTGATGACAAATAAAATGGGGAAAACAATATCCACACACAAGGCAAAAAATATGGGGTGATTTGTTACACATCGACTTCAGTGTTGTATGATTCCTTATTATAAAAATGCAAATAATGGGATGCTCTATATTCAACATATAAATATTTTTGTATATAATGGTATTTATAGTTGTGTGTGTATATATAAATGTGCCTCTGCATATATATGTGTATAGATGCATATATATTCTTGTATATACATCCTACATATCAGCAAAAATTCATAACTAAATAAGATAAGTAAAAATAAATAAAAGTTGAGTGTGAATTATGATAGTAATCACATGTACAGAGTGTGTTTTAATATATTTTAGAATAATTGAGTCAGCCTGCTATTAGTTTAATTAAATTTTTTACACCTTCTTGATTAGACAGCTAGTTTAATGACATCTTCCACACTTTGAGCTGTGAAGTGTGGCTCATTTTAAAGTTCTGTAACGAGAAGGAAAATGTAAATCTGATGAACATCTCGACAGACTGAAAAACAATTTTTAGTTGTCAGTTGTGGAAAAGTAACAGAATTCAGAGACAATTAGCATTTTGTCTGAAATGCTAGTTTAGTATGAGAATGATGTAATTGACCATTAAATGGGTGATAACCTTTATTAGGGACTGTACTCTATAACGATATACCTCAGTGATTGCAGAGCAAAGTAGCACATAATAGATGAGATTCTGTGTGTGTATTTTGCTGTACATTTTAACAAGTGACATTATTGCAAAAGATGAGCAAGGAGAGAATGTCTGAAGACTTTGATAAAGGAATATAAAAAGGAAATATTCATCTAAACTGTTATGAACTATGAGCAAGATTGGGAATATGAAAGAACCGATTTTCCTTTGTTTAGAACTTTAATACTTTAGTAATTCCATTATATAGCAAATATTTGGATAATTCTAATGAGCTGACTATAGGCTGCCAGCAAGCTCAGTAGCCATTTTATATTTACTAGACAATTATCACTGGTCTCTGGAGCTGATTTTATTTATCACATGAGCCCTGAGACTCTTATCAAACTGCTTCTTTTCATATTGTTCTGGCTTATATTCTGTTAAGCGAAAGAAATGAAAAAATTCCATTGCCTTTGCATTTTAGCTTGGAATCTAATGCTGAACTACTGCAATGCATGAATCCCTACTATTTTGGATAGGGTAAGACTGTTAATCTAATAATTCACATTATACTCAAAGTAATTATTAGGAAAGCAGACCCAGCATGCTACTCAGTAATAACTGTGAATTAGCCGTATCCCATAACTTTTATTTATTTTCAAAGGGATTTTCATTTTAGTTTTTACAGGGAACTATAGCAGTGAATATTTAGCACATAAATCCTTCTAAATCTTTCTAACAGTGTTCGTTTACCACTTGTGAATGTTAGAAATTCAGTGACCATAGGTGTCTAAATCCCTTTGCTTTTACTTGGATGCACTACATAAGCCTTATGCAGTTGTTTTTCTCACTTTATTTTCTGTTTGTCATTTAACAAGCAAACATCTCAGGAGAACATCCAGAATGAAACCCTCTCTTGTCTGACTGCTGATGTGTTATTTTTGTGATCAATTTATAGTTTGCTGATGTGTTTTTTTTTGTGATCAATTTATTGTTTTCTACTCCTTCTATTCAAATGTCGAATGAGGATTTCCATGATGGAGCTGTGCCACACAGACATACTTATAGACAGTATTGCAGTTGTGGGAATAGAAGTTCTGAACAGTTATCTAAAAATATAATGAAGAGTCTCATAGTTCCTAAGGAAAAAAACAGTAAAAAACACAATTAAACTTTATTTATGGCCATTTTGATTAGGATACTCTATTTTTGCCAGTCCTTAATATTTAATAATAATACTTGATGGCATCATATATTAATAAGTATGGTATGTTCTGCTTTTCATCTAATGTTGATTCATTATTCTTCATGAAGTTGCTAGTTATGACCTTGCCATTCCCATCAGTTCCTTATTTTTTAACTCTCCAAAGTAGATCTTTGAGTCAAACAAACCAAAACTAATATAATCTATTTCCTTGACTCTAAAAGAAACAATACTTTCACAGTCATCAAAGCAGCTTTATACAGTTAGTTTATCAGATTCTGAAAGAGAACACACCTGCTATTGCAGAATCATTGTAAGAAGTCCAGACTTCTTGGAATCTTCCCTTTCATCAAATATATAAAAGGAATAAGAAATTTAAAAAAGGGAAAACATATTGAAAATAAACTTTGCATTCCAAACCTAAGCGTGTACTCTGAGACATCCCATATATTTATTCTCACCATGGATTTAAAATTTTGCATGATTATACTTACTTTAAGACTTAAATTCGTTCTATTGTCTTTTGTTCTTAGCTGTAGTGCATCACTCTAAACAATTGTCATGTCTCTATATGAAGAGGAGAATTTTTGAAAGCCTTTCTCTTTGCAGATGCTTGCAAGATTGCTAGTTTTAACTCTTGCAATTATAAATTGTTTTGAATGCTACTGTAGGAATTTACTTATAAAGCAGAATGCAAGAAGGAGCTATGCCAGAATGTCTTTATGTAGGAAATATAATAAAATAAAGAGACCAATATCTCTTTTGGACAAGGACTAAGTCATATTCAATCTTTCAATCCCCGTACCTATAGCCTAGTAGGAATTTGTAAAAATTGTTTGACTTAGTGATTTTTTAAATACCTATATCATTATCTAAACTAAACTATAATATTGTGTCTCAATCAACTTTTCTGAGTCTCAACTAGTTATTTTGGATGTCTGTTAAAATAAAAAAAAATGTTAGGCAAAGTAAGAAAAATGAAAGTTTAAGTATAGTAACCAAGATTATAGGTAATTGAAGCACCAAATAGGAAAGGTAACAGGAAAGAAAGTGAAAGAAAATAAGAAGGGTCTGCCATAGGAATGGCTATTGGTATAGATGAGTTAGAGTTAGAGGGTGATTCAGAATCTAAACCTAAGCATATTGACTATGTAAATGGTACCTTTCTGATGTATGCTATAACATGCCTTGTGGAGCTAGTGTATTGAAACAGAACTGGACAACATGAATCAAATAGTAAGTTCTATTGTTATAATTCCCCATAATCTCTTTAAAATGGGATAGAAAAAATTGAACAGGTATTTTCTTACCTTTTTTGGTTGTTGTAGCCAATCAGAAATGGCCAAAGCAATTACCAATAAATATAATTCATGACTCACCTGGAAATGGTTGTTAGCAGAATAAAGTATTGCCCTATCAAACTTACCAAGAGTGTATGACGATACTAGGATAAAAGCAAGGGTAAAAATAAGATGGGCTGAGAGAGAAGGGAAGGAAAATGGACTTCAGTTTGAGGCCTATATGGTATGGACAGTCCTCCAGTAATCTGTGGTGTAGGACTTGTTGAAGTAGTGAATATTGCTGTCCATCATGACTGCAGGTTGGTCTCCCAGATGCAGAAGGGATGGAATACCTCCTCTAACAGTAAAAAAGGTGTAAAGTTCTTAGGAAGGTAGGGATAAATAAAGTAATACCCATTCATTATTAAAACTGATAAGGGGGCCAGCTGGATAGCCCAGTGGATAGGGCGCCGGCATACCACATGGGAGGCCCCGGGTTCGGTTCCCTGGGACCTCTCCTAGCAGGCAGACCACCTTGAGAAGGGCAAGCTGCCATGGGTGGGCCAGAGCCGCCGTGGGCAGGGCAAAAGCCACCACGGGCAGGGCAGGTCGCCCGCGAATGGAGCGCAGCCAGCCACCCGCGAACTGAGAGCCGGCCGTAAATGGAAGCAGAAGCCGCCCACAAGTGGGGAAAGCCGCGCATGCGCAGTGACCAGTCTTGGCGCGTCGCCGCAGCGGGGGGGAGGGGAAATATGTAATAAAATAAATAAATCTTTAAAAAAAAAAACAACTGATAAGAAGAATGGAAAGAGGAAGGTGCTTAATTTTGGCTTTACAAGAACCACAGTGTTGAGTAAATCAAAAAAGAAAAAGAAAAACTAAAACAACATACTCACTTGATAGGAAACTCATACTTTAGGATGAATCAGAAAATGTAGAGCAAACCTATAGGTATTGTGTGATGAAATTTAAGACATGTAATCAGCCAATTACGGTGAGAAATTTAAGTTTAATTATGTCTTTAGAATTAGAAAATAACCAGGTGGATATGCCCACTCCTTAGAGAAGAATAAAATGCTTTACTTCTTGTCTTTCATGATGACCAAGCCTTTGAATGACTAATAATAACAAGAAGTAAAGCAAACGGGGCTGTAATTGCTCAGCAAGGATTTGTTTGACTTACAGTCACTCTCATCCTTAGCCGAGGCCCTCTATGTCTTACTTTTGTTTTAGTCTCCACGTCTAGATGAATTACATCTCAGAATAATTTGAAAATTTGTAGAAATAATTCATGAGCCATTAAGGAATCCCAAAGATTTTCAAATGTGCCAAAGGACAAGAGAAAACCAGTTTTTAACCTAAAAATTAAGAGAGCATAAATTCTGCCTGAGAGAGAAATCAATGCTAATTCCTGAAAAATGCTTAGAATCAATTATGAAATGGATTATGAAAATTTAGAAAAGTAATTGGTGATCTGTAGAAGATAATCTATGTTGATTTAATGCCATGCAAATTATTAATATTATTTTCATTATTCAAAACTAAATTTTGCAAGTATGTTCAGGGCTTGTATATTATGTGATGTAATGATAAACCTACTTGTTCTTACATTGTTGCCTTGTGATTCTTATAATGCTGATGTTTTCTTCTTTGTTAAGCCTTTGGAATAGACAGTTTGAAATAGCAGAAATTCTCAAATGTAGTGTGGTTAAGCAGCACCTAGAGTTTTGTTAGATTTCTATTTCCTCATCTAGAGATTCTAATTCAGTGCAATTGGAGAGAGGGGTCCATGGATCTTTGTTTCTTCTAAGCATGCCAGGTTATCAGGATGCACACGCTTCTTAGACCTTATTCTATAAATTACTGAATCTAGTCTGATTCAGAAAAGAAACCCAAGAGGTAAACTTTGAAGAATGGTACAGTTTGAATGATAGCCTAAAAATTTAGAAGCCAACATCCTAGGAAGTGCATGGTGCCATCCACTAGGGTTCAGGAAGAATTATATTAGAACTCACATTTACATTTACTTTCACCTTATCAAATAAGGAAATAAGTTTTGGCAGCAGCTCCTACACAGATTGTCACTGGTACCCTCATTTGGTCTCATGTCAGAGATCCCCACATCATGTACACTCGAAGGGGCCTTAGGTACACTCGAAGGGGCCTTAGGTACACTTTATCATGGTTAGGGGAACCGGCTCTGAAGCCTGGCTTCTAGCATTTGAATACAGGCTCAACTGGCAATCATGGGCAAGTGCTTCAGACCCCTGTGTCTCCTTTCTCTCAACTATGAAATGGAAATTAAATAGCACCTACTTTATGGGTTTGCTGTGAAGGTTAAATGGGATAATACAGGTAAATTGCTTGGAACAATACTTGGGATATAATAAAGCTCTCCAAAAATTGTAGACTTTTATCTTCCTTTTTTCTCCCCTCTTCTGCTTCTTTTTAATCATTTTATTATCATTATTTTATAGTATTTTTCATCATGAAGAGAGAATGGAAATTAAACAATGCAAAGGGGGTAAGAGTGATACTCTAGCTTTTGTTTATATTCAATAAATTATAATATAAATCAGATTACCTATACCTGGTTAAGTAACAAGTTGATTTAAATATTGAATTATTTAGTATTAAATAAAACACCTCTCATTAAATAGACAGGCAGCTTTAAAATATTAATGAAAATAAATTTCAGGTTGTATATAAAAATAATAATGCAAGTACAAGAACACAACAAGAAAATGGCATAGAACCTTTTCTGACTCCTAATTGTACCTCTTCATTGACACTTTATGAGATGCAACAATGACAACCTAATCAGATCTCTCAAGAGATCAATCTAAAATTGTGTGTGTGTTTAATTTATCAGGTTATTTAAAATGTGGATTCAAATTCATTATCATTAACTATACATCTTGCCCAATTTAGAAAATTTAGAAAATTAATTGGTGATCTGTAGAAGATAATATATGTTGCCCTGCTTTTTTTCCTAATGAAAATATGAAGCCATTACAATGAGAAAATATTTAAAATATTGACACTTTATTGTAATCGTCTCCATTTTATTTTTGTATAATATTTATAATGTTCATAATCAATTGGTACAATCATTGTGGAAGTCTGCTCAGTTATTTTTTAACTGATGACATGTTAGGTAAACAATGTGTGTCATCCACTGATTTATAGCCCTAGTATAGTAGTAAAAGTCAGTCAAGTTCACAGAGAAGAAGAAACCAGAACACTAGGAAGAAAACAGCAGTCTGGTGTCATGGAAGTCAAGACAACAGAAGGATGAAAAGGAAGGCATCATCATCTCTGTTGAGCCCTGATGAGGTGACATACAACATGAGGCTTAGAAATTGTCTGCTGAATTTTACGACATGAAACTCATCAGTGATTTTTACACAAGTAGTCTCTTTATTGCTAGGAAGCTTTGTCTCAAAACCAACATAGACCCTACAGCAGATCACCTCCTTTTGCCTAGGCAGGCCTAAGCAACCTTGAGCACTAAAACCAGGCTGAGTGGTGTCCTTAGCCCTTATATCCTAAGCATCATATAAATCATCCCATTGTAGGGAATGTTCAGACAAGCATGCCATGGAAAAACAAGTGATGGAGGAGGCTATTAATTCCCACAGGAATCCAGCTCTAGGCCCTCTTTCCTGGTCAGCATGGTGGGAAAAAGTGAAATGGGAAATTGTATCCAGGAGGGCTTAGAAATCCAACTGTGTCCTTCTAAAAACCCAAGAGTTCTACCACGTGGCTCTGGTATCCAATTAATGGCTCACCCTTAGCAGTAATTTCTTTCCTTTTTCCATCCAGCCCTTTCTTCCTTTTCCCTCCTGTCCTGCAAGCTATCATTTATTGAGTACCTACTGTGTGACAGGTGCAGTCCTGGGCTGTGGGAATAAAGCATACAGTCCTTGCATTTATGGAGCTGAACATTCTGGTGTAGGGGTAGGAGTAGGGGAGAGCAAACCTTAACCAATAAATATTATAATTTGATGAATGCTATGGAGAAAAATATGAATGACATGGGGAAAAATAAAGCAGGGAAGAGGGGTAGGAAGTGGTGTGCCTGTGTGTATGTGTGTGGGTGTACGTATGCATAGAGAAGGGAAGGATGCAATTTTAAATATTGTGGTCATGGAAGGCCCCAATTACTGATAAGAACCCTCACAACTGAATCCTACTTTCTGTTTAATTAACTAAGGGCAAATGGACATTTACAAATATTAACCAAGGGCAAAGTGTGCGCTTTTCATTTAGAGACAGAATTTAAAATTACACCACTGTGAAACATATGATGCTAATATATTTTTCTTTAGTTAGACTTGAACACAATCTTGCTGCATCAATATATTTAAGGCTTTTAGACACTGAAGAACTTCAAAGATTTATAATTATACCATTATTATGCTTTCTTTATTTCCATTGCCTTTTAAAACAATAGCAAGCATCGTATATTTCATCCTGCCTTGTAGTTTTAATAGAAAACAATCTACATTACTTAATCATTTGTCTTTCATGGTTTCATTCCCACTTGTCTCTTTTCTCTGCTTTAGGAGATGTCATTAACTAATCTCTTAAACTCCATAAATAAGTAAAATGATATATTCACAGTGTAAATGTTTTAAAACCTTAAAAAAAACACATCTAGAGTCATTTAATGGAATCCTGAAGATATGTTAAAACTGAAGTGCTGCTGGCAAACTAATGGAAGATTTGAATATTCAAACAGTGAAGAATTGAATGCATTTCTAATTGGGATTCAGTTCAGGCTGGCTATACTCAGAGCTGCTTTCTCTTAGGTCCCATTAATCTCTATGAATCCTCGTGGGGAAGGGTCTTCCTTCCCACTATTGTTTTTCCTATTTTAATTTGAATGCCCTGCTACTTCTTAAATTTTAATAAATAGCATAGATTACCAAATGCTTCAGAATGTAAATTCATTCTTTTATGCACCATTTTTGATAAGAAGTTATTATAAAGCCCAAATATCAACATGTTTACGATTAACCATAATCCTTACAGTTACTTTTCAACTAAAATGTACAAATTGTAACAACTTGGTAAAAGCATATGATAATTGATATACTTATTAGTCACACACACAAACTAAATGTATTAAGATTGTAAAAAAAAGAACACAGGGTGCCTAGCCAGGACAAGGTATCCTTTAGGGGTGACTTTGCAATCTCAAAGCTGAGGAAAACAGCAAAATCCAAATAAAAGGACAAGGAACTATAAAACCATTAAAAATATTCAACTTTTTATA
>PVKH010020528.1:0-14571 GCA_004027955.1 Chaetophractus vellerosus | reverse complement strand
TTGGGTTTAAGTCTTGGCTCTTCTACTGGCAAGTATTATGTCCCTGGACAAGTTACTTAAACTCCCTCAAACTTAGTTTTATTCTAATCTATAAAATAGGGAGAACAGCTTCCCTCCAAAGTTTCTGTGAAACTTATGTAATAAAATTTGCCTAGACCAGGCTAGACTAGGGTAACCACACAATATTATTATTTGTATTATGTGAATGCACCATCATCCTTTACCTACCAGAGTCAATATCAACTGCACCTATAAGGAGCACACAAAGTATGCTTTATATGTCTTAGGTAACCACTGGACCCTTTATTCCTGCCTTTCTCTTATATGCCAACCATTAGCTTCTGCTGCAACATATGTGAGTGCTAATGGCCACAGACCTTACATTTTGGGGACATCTCTTCCTCTTCACTGACAGCACTACTACCAGCAAATGTAATAATATATGGAGATACCAAAAGGGCATAATTGAAATTCAACTGGCTTTGTCCTCTCTATTAGGACTTTCTATGTCTCGGCACTGGTTTTTTTTAATTGAATTTTTTTAAGGCTGCAATCTTAAGAAAATTGGAAAATACTGTGGCTTATGTATCTACTAATTTATTCATCTATGCACAAATGATTCCCATTTTAATTAACCTCCATGACTGCACTGTGTGTTTTAAAAGAAGGAGATATGCATAAGAGCAACAAACATTTCAAGCCCTGATCTCTAGAGAGGTTGTGAAATCTATTGGAAGCAAAATTGCATTGTACGACCATATTCTTAAGCAAAAAGAATTTAAATTACTTCTAAGAGAAGTGAAATAAAATATAGGTCTCTTGTTCAGAATTAATATGTACAACCTCCTAATATACAAAACCACTATACTTGCAGGTTTTCTTTTCCCTTGATTTCCTTATTATTCATTCAGCTGGCAAGAATTATTAAGCTAAATGAGAGATCTAGGTTGTCACTGGGGAAAAGTAAACGTTATGACAATCTATAATACATGATCTTTGTCCTCAAAAACTTGCATTCTGTTTGAAAGCCTTCAAGTGATTTAATTTTTTGTCACTTGAAATGTCACTGACACCATTCAGTTTATAACTATTGAGTCAGCCCTCAAGAGTCCTCACAGGCCCATTCAGTTCATAGCACTAAGGTAGATGACAAGGGATAGCCTAGCACAGCTCTGTCCAATAGAAATACAATGTGAGTCACATCTTTTCAATTTTCTAAAACACACATTTAAAAAAGTAAAAATAAACAAGTAAAGTTAATTTTAACATTTTATTTTAACCCAACATATCTAAAATTTAATCATTGCTATAGGTAGTCAATTTAAAAAATTATTGAGTACTTACATTTTCTTTTGTACTTCAGTATCCATGGTGCATTCTACTCTTAGAGCATATCACAATTTGGAAGGCTACATGTTAAATGCTCTATAGCCACATGTGGAAGACACTACTGTATTGACAAAAGAGTTCATGCATTTCCTCTGAGTCACCAAGTAGTTTATTCATTTAAATTATGCATCTGTATTCAACTGTTTTCCTTCTGCATTTATGCATTGCACTCAAATCTCCATATCTCCTGGTACCAGGAAAGACAAGTTAGGCTCAAGTTTTCTTAAATTTCATGTTTAACTTATAAGTCACCATAATTTTATATCCCTTACTGTTTTCAGAAAAATTGTAACATTCAGGGTAAAAGAACTATAATGACAACATAAAATTATAGTTCTGCACAGGAAGTGTCAGTGGGTGCTGTAGCCACTGAAAGAACACCCAGAGGTTAGGAAAGCAGAATATAATTGTTGCGTCCATGGCAGCATTCAGCTAAGTACTCTTTGCTTTTCAAGACAACCAGTGGTGTCACCCTGACATTTATATGCTGCTTTGACTAGTGTATAAAGTGTAGGACAGCATCTTGAGTTAAAATGTACTGCCATAATTGACTAGAAAGTACACCACTCACTTAATTTTCAATTCTGTGTCTTTGGCTAGTCATGGCCCTTGTTGGTATTCTTTATAGACCCAAACAGTTTTTTGATCACTAACATGTCAAAGCTAAGAATGGTGGGCAATGTAGTGTTTGAAAGTAAATAATATCATCTTTTATCAAGAATTGTGGAAGGTCAGAGATTTTATCCTTCTTTAAAGCTAATAAGTTAGTTTGCCACAGTTTCATAGATGTAAGCAGAAGACCCAAGAGTCCTGGGTCAGAGGCAAAGGGCTTTATTACATGTATTACGTGTTCTCATCAGTGCCCCTTGCTTCCTCCACCCACCTTGAAGTCCCAAGGGAATGAGACAGAATGGCCCACATGGATGAACAGTGAGTCGACATCACATCTGAGGAAGCCCAAGCTAAGGAGATCCCAGTCTTCTAAAGGTTCTGTTAGTAAACCTGACCAATCTCTGCCCTGGAGGAAGACTTTATCTTGATTAGCTTGACAGCAAACAAATTTTCTCTCTGCCCTGGAGGGAGACACTCCCTCTCTAAAGCTGTTTACCATACAAACATCCTTGAAAAAATAGAAATAAAGTCTATCAATGCATTTGCTCAGAAAATATGCAGAAATGGAAGACACCCATGAAGAAATGTCTCCCAACACTGTTCAGTAGCCTTTTATTATCAACTAAAAATTCCTCTCCTTGTCCTTTATGCAACCTGTTTATTGATTGATTTTATATGCTTTTAGAATTGAATTGCTGTCAGATCATTTCCACAATTAAGAACCTGGAGGACTCATGAATCTTGTTCTAGATGACATCTCAGTTTCCCAAGTCTCTGGCAATTTTAAGGACCTTTTGAGAGTCCACATTCTTCATACCCTTACCATGTACCCTGATTTAGAATTCAGAAAAAAAGATTATTATAAAAATATTTAATCTCTCTGCTTTCATATGGCATTTTTCCTCATTTTTTTCTCATAGTGAATAATAACAGAAGCATCAATTAAAGTGGCTTTTAATACTAAATATATTTCATAAAACATGTCTAGTTTATACAAACTCATATTGAAACCTTCATATGTGTGTAGTTATATTTAAGCCTATAAGCAGCGATTTTATGAACTACTAGTATCCTGATAAACACTGTACAGAATCCACAACTTTTAAAACAGCAGCAGAGCTACATAATTTAGGATAGCAAAGGAAGTTGGAAACCACATCCAATTGAAACTTCCAGGAGAGTATAAGTCAGCTAGAGGTCACTCTCCAAAATGGAATCAGAAAGGAGTCCTAGAACTAGGACCCACTAGGACCCACTTTGGAAGATGAGTAAACTTGTGCCTTACTCTGTGATTTGTGGAGACCTCAGAGCAGCCCCAGGTTTGGCTCACTTTTCAGCTGACCATAACGAAGACCTGGGAATAGAATGTCACAGGGGAAAAAGTGCTGCCCACTAAGTGAATCACAGCCCATTTCCTGCAGCTCCTTGGTATTTTTGAATGTCTTAGTCATCAAAATCCTGACACGTATGGGAATCAGTTTCCAAAGCTCAGATAGATTGAAGTCCTAAGGTAATTCAACAACTTTCTGCCCTAATCCAGAACAATCAACCAGATTTTAGAAATCACTATTGGTGACCATATGGTGAACAACATGAGTATTGGATAGAATCAGATGCCTGGGCTCCCATCTTAGTTTTGCTATTAATTAGCTTGGGCAAGTCACAGAAGATATTTGGTTTCCTCACTTATAGAATGGCAGAAGAGGAGAGGGAGCTATGATTCAGTGACCTCTACAATCCTTTCCTGCCTTATCTTTGTATGACTCTCTCTCATTTAAGATCTGGCCTTGAAAACTGTGTGCTGAAAAGAACATAGCTACCTACCTCTCAGCTGCTGCTTCTATGACTGCTTTATGCAATCAGTTGCTTGGTGCCCCATTCAAAAAGCATCATGCAAAGCCAAAGAGATATGTGCAGCCATTTGACAGGTTGGGAACTCCTCAGTGACACTTAGATCACACAAGTCATTCATCTTTACTTAGGTGAATCATACTCTTAGGGTCATCCCCCCGGGTGACATGTCATATGGTAATGCATGAGGCAGATATTGTCAGTTTAACCATAATGTAAAGGAAAAACACAATCATCCTTCCAGACTACTCATTCTGAATCTTCTCACAGCATCAAAGGGAAGCTCAGAGACATATTTCTTGCCTCAATCAGATGAATAATACATGCAGTTGCAAGGAACACAATTTTAAAAGAAACTGGCATTTACAAAGCAGCTTTACTGGTGGAAAGAGTAAAGGCTTTGAATATTCTGTCACATTGAAAAGAGGTTCTGTGCCACCCTATCAGGTCACACAAACGATCTGATCAACTGCCACTTGATGAAAACATTTATTAAAGTCAGAGTAAAGAAATATCAGTTTGAGAAATGGAAAATAGGCTAGAGGATTGATTTTTAAACCTCTGGGAATGGAAAAAAGTGAGGGAAATTCTGTTTCTAGTGAAACACAATAGGAAATTTGGTTTTGATTGAATAGGGGAAATATAAGTCCTGAAATATTGAAGAATTGTTTTCGTAAAAAAAATCTTGTCTTTCATTTCCAAAAAGATGTAGTAGATGTACTTTTCCCTATTCCTCCAACTAAGTACGCTTAGAAATCCCACGGTATTATACTAAGAAGGCTCTGAAAGATAGAGAGAAGAAAGCAGACCAGCTATGGACTTCAGTAAGGAACAACACAATGGTCGTTTTCTTTTTGCCTCATATATCCCAGACTTGTTGCTGAAGAAGCCAGCAATCCAGAAACACCAATGGGTGCAGAGGAAAAAATCCTCAATAAAAGTCTGCTCTCTGTATTCAAAGGACTAAGAAAGACAAAATTTTTAGGCAATAACTGTCCAACTCTAGCCAAACATATAAAAATAACTGTGGCCCCACCACCACCCACAGAAGCAAAGCCCAAGTGGAAAGCCTAGATTTCCTTACTTGCAGGTTATAATGAGGCTTCTCCACACCCCCATAGCATAGTGACAAGGAAGGCCAAGTAGGGAATGATCTCCCCCTGCAGTGTCACTGGAAACTATTTGGGAAGTCTGGACTTCCTAATCCATCAGCAATGAGGTGCTCCATCCACCACCCACTCTGGTAGAGACGTAGGCCAAGCGGAGAGTCAAGATTTTCACCATTGCCCATCATTAATGAGGCCACCCATCCTGCAGTGCCCATGGAGAACACGTAGGAAGTTGGAATGCTCATACCCACTGTTTTAGTTTGCCTGGCTGCTATGACAAATACCACACAATAGGTTGGCTGAAACAAGAAATATTTATTGTCTCATGGTTTGGAAAGTTAGAAATTCAAAATCAAGATGCTGGCAAGGCCATGCTTTCTCCAAGGGTTGTTAGCATTCTGGTGATGGTAGTCCTCCATCACATGGTAACCTCTCTCTCCTCTCTAGCTTCTTCTTCTGACTTCTACTGACTTTAAAAAGCTTCCAGTAATATGGAGTAAGGCCTGCCCAGATTAGTTTGGCCACACCTAAACAGGATCTTACAAGATCTTATTCACAAATAAGTTCAAACCCTAACACACCTTAACATATTCAAAGATACTCTTTACACATGAGTTCACACTCACAGGATCATGGATTAAGACTTGGACATATCTTTTGAGGGGTACATGATTCAATCCCCAATAGTCCACCCTCTGGACTGCAAAACAATATGTTCTTCCTGTATGCAAAATACATTCACCCATTCCAGTATCCCATAAGCCTTAAGCCATTTCATTAACAACTCTTAAGTCCAAAATCATATCAAAATCAGCTATGGGTGTGGTCCATCCTGGGGCAAAATTACTTTCAGTCTATGGATCTGTGAAACCTAAGTAGCTCTAAAGTACAATGATGGGACAGGTAGAAGAGAGACATTTCCATTAAAGAATGGAGAAATTGGAAGGAAAATCAGGATTATCAGTCCCAAGCAAGTCCAAAACTCAGCAGGGTAAACGCCATTAGATTCCAAGGTCTGAGAGTCCATCTGTGGATTGATGCTTTGTCCTTCAGGCCTACTGGAGGGGAAGTCTCCACTTTCCCAAGTTCTTTGGCAGTGGCCATGCTCTCCCCGAACACCAAGACATAGGCCCCACCCTTTCTGAGCATTGGGATGATGGTCGCACTCTCCCTGAACATTAGAGTGGAAGACCTGTCCCTTCCAAACATGGGGATACAAGTCCTGCCCTATTCAATGACAGAGGTAGGAGCTCTTCTTTCTTGTACTAAGGAGATCTCTTTGGTCTAGACATCTGCTTTATGGTCCTGCCCTTGAAGTCATTTTTCCTTCATTTTGTCCTGTCACTATCCTTTTCAGTCCAGGCTGACAGTGTATCTGCTCATATAAAATTCTCAAAAACCCAAAATCCTTATCAGTTTTGCATGCAGTTCAAGAGGGATGATGCTATCAGATAAAAAGGTCTACCACAGATCTTCCTAGATAAGTGTACTTCCAAACCTGTCTTCCTCTGAGATGGCTCACTGGATCCACGAGTCATATGTCAAATCTCTTTAGCAAAGAATGGTTAAGCTATAACCTTGTGAAGATCCCCATTCTCTGGGAACTAATCTCCTGGGAACTCAGGGAGGGCCTTGACAGAGTCACTTCTGGTCCTAGACTCAGAGCACACTATCTGGATAAGCTGAAAATTTTTCATATTTTCAATTACTTGTTCACTTGTGCCTAACAGTTCAGTCCACAGGTTATCCCTTTCCTTTCTCACTTTAATAAGCAGCAAAGAGAATCCAGGCTGCACCTTCAACATTTATCTTGGAATTCTCCTCACTAAATATCCTAATTCATTTTTGATAAGTTCTGCCTTCCATCCAACCTCAGAAAACAACTTCCCAAGTTTTCTGCCACTCTCCACCAGTTTCCAGCAACACATTCATCATTTCCTAAGGCTTCACTGGAAGCACCTTTAACATCCATATTTCTACCAACATTCTGATCATGATGTATATATTATCTAAAATGAAGAAACATTCTTTACAGCTCCTTTTACTTCTTTCTGAGCCCTTACCATAAATGCCTTTAATATCCATATCTCTACCAACAGTCTATTCAAAACAATCTAGGATTTTTCTATTAAGTACCTCAAAATTCTAGCCTATACACATTATCAAATTGAAAAGTCCTTTCCACATTTCTAGGGATTTGTATTAGCAATACCCAATGCCTTGTACCAAATCTGTACATTTTATATATATATAAATTTTTAAGAGATTTGTCATGAGGAATTGGTTGACACAGCCATGGATATTGGCAGTCCACAAGCTGGAAACTCCAATAAAGGTGATTTTCATGTTTGGCAAGTCTGCATTCCCCAGCAGAAGCTGGATGACTGAGGATGAGGCAGAAATTTTTTCTGATTCTGAAATCCTAGTTCTGGTTTTTTAACACCTCCAAATGATTGGATGACCAGACTTCCCACAGTGATGAGGGAGACCTCCTTTCTGGATTGTAGTTGCACTCAGCCATAGATGCAATCCAATGATTTTAGGTGCAAATACATATATGAAATAGCCTCACAGTAAAAATCAGGCCAGTGCTTGCTTGACCAAACAATGGGACATTATATCCAAGCAAAGTTGACACTTGAAATTAGCCTTTACAGTCTACCACTTGTCAACTTGGAACTCACACACATCTCCTTAAACAATATCTAATCTCCAAATGAAGGCAATAACATAGCCATCCTTTCACCTAACATGATACAACTATCCTACTTACAATGAAAAATGCACTAACTCTTTCACCTGGAAGAGGAGGCAGATCCTTGTGTCATACTCATGCTTATCCTTGATATCCGGTAACCTAAATACTATGGTGTAAAGTTAACACAATTTTTTCCATGATACAGGATGAGAGGGAAGAAAACAAAGCTATTTTCTTTAAGTATGTATGCAAACAAATTCATAACAATATAAGGAAGAAATAATTATAACTATTATAGTACTAATTTTTGCAACTGTTCACATGCAGTTTATCTTCCTAACTACCTTCTTCCACTACCTATTCCATATTCCCTTTGCCCTCAGCAAGCAACTCAGCTGGTCATGGTTTTTTGTAAGATAGGGTGACCCACACCTTCTTTTCTGAAGGGCCTGGACCATTAGTAGCCCTGTCTGGATTAGGTTGTTATAGTTGTCCATCGACTTGAATCAAAAGGCATAGTAGTACTAAGAGATACCCAAAGGATTCTCCTGTGTTCCAGACACAGTTTTTCTTATCTCTATTGCATCCCAGTAGTAGTCCAATTTCTCCTTGGTAATCAGGATCAATTATGATAACTCCCTTCTTTGCATGTTGCTTCAGAGGCATGAGGAGCCCAAAGTAGCCAGGCTGGCTACGGATGAAACAGCACCATAGATTGAATGTGGATTTAGAGAATGTATAGCCTCCTGAAGAACACTGCCCCAGCCCTGAAAGCTGTTGTTACCCAGTTGGTGCCATAATTGAGTCTTCAGAGGCCATTCCAATACTCTCTCAATCCAGTTGCTTCAGAATGGTGGGGAGCATAGCAAGACCAGTGAATTCCATAAACATGGGTCTTTTGCCACATTTCATTTGATAAGAAGCAATGCTGTGTGGAATACCATGATGATGGATAAAGCATTCTGTAAGTATACCAATTGTAATTTTGGCAGGAGTATTGCATGCAAAGGTGGTAAATCCATATCCAGAACAAGTATCTATTCCAGCAAGAACAAAACACTGCACCTTTCATGATGGAATTGCTCTAATGTAATCAACCTGCCTCCAAGTAGCTGACTTATCACCTGGGGTAATGGTGCCATATCAGGGTTGAGTGTTGGTCTATGCTGCTGGCAGATTGGGTACACATCAGTGGAAGTTTATATTGCTGAGCCCATGCATAACGTCCAACCCTACCTCACCCATCTAATAGTAATAAGGAGCCTCCAAACTTAGGTGTCAATGGAGCCCTAATGGAGAAGCTGAACTTTTATCTCCATCTGGCAATAAAGAGGAACCACCTTTTCTCCCTTATCAGAGTGGTGGTAGTGAAAACCAGTTAAATTGTAAATGTAAAAAGATTCAGAGTTTCATAACATGATATTAAAAATCTACACTTCAATCCAAAATCACTCATCATATCAAAGGACTAGAAAGATATCAAACTGAATGAAAAAAGCAATAAAAACATGCCAGCACCAAGATAACAGAGATGTTAGAATTAACCGACAAAGACTTTAAACAGTCATGATAAAAATGCTAGAACAAACACTCAAGAAGTGGCTTAAAACAAATGAAAAATTAGAAAATATCAGCAAATTAACAGAAAGTCTCAACAGAAGTAAACATAAAGAAGAACAAAATGGCAATTTTGGAACTGAAAAATACAATAAAGAAAAAGACAATATTCAATGGATGAACTCAAGAGCAGAATGGAGGAGACAAAGGAAAGGATCAGTGAACTGGAATATACAATCGAAATTACCCAATTTGCACAATAGAGAGAAAATAGGAAAAAAAAAATAGAGCTTCAGGTATCTTTGGGTCCATAATTTTACTATAATTGGTAAAATGAGAACACTGTGAGTAGTTGTGTGTATGTAATGTAATACCTAAGGCAACCACTAAAACACCAGTACAAAGAGATACTCTCAAAAACAGTAAACCTAAATCAAAATGGAGTTCTAAACTATATTTGAGTAACCTAGAGGAAAGCGAGGGAAAGAAAACAAAGAAATGAAAGACATAACAAACAGGGGCCGGCCGTATAGCCCAGTGGATAGGGTGCCGGTATGCCACATGGGAGGCCCTGGGTTCGGTTCCCAGGGACCTCTCCTAGTGGGCAGACCACCTTGAGAAGGGCAAGCCGCCATGGGTGGGCAGAGCCGCCGTGGGCAGGGCAAAAAAAAGCTGCCACGGACAGGGCAAAAGCCACCATGGGCAGGGCAGATCACCCACGAACGGAGTGCAGCCAGCCACCCATGAACTGAAGCAGAGCCGGCCGTGAATGGAAGCAGAAGCCGCCCACAAGCGGGACAAAGCCGCCCGCACGGTGACCGGTCTTGGCGCACAACGGGGGAAGACAAAGCAGACATAGAGGAACACAAGAATGGACACACAGCAAGAGCAAGCAGAAAGGGGAGGGGGGGATATGTAATTAAAAAAAAAAAAAGAAAGACATAACAAACAAAAAACAAAAAATAAAATGAGAAATTTAAGCCCTAACATATCAATAAATATATTCAATGTGAATGACTTACATACACAAATCAAGAAATAGATTATCAGACTGGAGTTAAAAACATGACTCAACTGTTCCATAAAAACTCACTTCAAATATGATCATATAGACAGGTTGAAAGTATAAGGATGGAAAAAGACATGATGCAGACATTAATCAAAATAAAGTTATAAAAATATCAAATAAAATATACTTTGGAACAAAGAAATTTAGTAGTTACAGAAGGACACTTATATTAATAAAAGAATCAATCTCCCAAGAAGATGTAGCAATCTTAAATGTGTATGCATGATAAAAATAGAGCTAAAAATATGTGAAACAAAGCTGATAGAACTGAAAGGTTAAAAAGATAAGTCTATAATTATAGTTGGAGACTTCAACACCCCTCTCTCAACAATTGATAGAACAACTGGACAGAAAATCAGCAAGGATATAGAGGAGCTCAATACAACCACCAACCAAAAGAATCTAATCAACATTTATAGAACACCCTCTTCAACAACAACAGAACACACATTCTAAGTGCCCATAGAAAAATACCCAAATAGACCATGTTATGGGCCAAAAAATGAACCTCAACAAATATAAAAGAATTGAAATTCTATAGAGTGTGTTCTCTGACCCCAATGGAATCTAACTAGAATTCAATAACAAAAAGATAATAGGAAAATCTCCAAACACTTGGAAATGAAACACACTTCCAAGTAAGTCAAAAAGAATGTATTAAAGGAAATGAAAGAGTACATGGCACTGATTGAACATAAAAATACAACAAGCAAAATTTATGAGGCACAGCTAAAGCAGTGCTGAGAGGGACATTTATAGCACTGTATATATATGTATGTATCAGAACAAAAGGAAAAGTATTAAATCAATAACCTAAGCTCCACCTTAAGATCCTAGGAAAAGAAAAGAAAAATAAGCCAAAACAAAGGAAGGAAGGAAAAAATAAAGATAAAAACCAAAACCAATGAAATTGAAAGAAGAAAAATAGTAGAGAAAATCAATAACACAAACAACTAAGTTTTGGGGAAATCAAAAAACATTTGACAAACATAGCAAGACTGACAAAGAAAAAGAGAGAACCCTTCCAGCATCAAAAGAATAAAGGGGAATAATACAGATGGCTATGCACACATAAATTTGACATATTTGATGAAATAGACCAATTTCTCAAACAAGACAAGCTTCTACAACCCACCCAAAATGAAGTAGATAATTTGAGTATGTCTATAACTATTAAGAAAATTAAATTTGTAATTTAAAAGCTTCACCAAATAAAATCACTGGGTTCTGATTATTTCATTGGGGAATACTAGAAAATGTTTAAGAAATAATTAACAATAATCTATATAATATTTTCTAGAGAGAAGAAGAGGAGAAAACACTTAATAGATTTTATGAAGCTAAGGTTACCCACATCCCTAAACCAGACAAAATAGTGCAAAAAGAAAACTACATTCCAATATCCTTCATGAATACATTTGAAAAATCCTTAGCAATATATTACCAAAATAGAATTCAGCAATATGTAAGCATCATTATATTCTCCTTGACTAAATTGGGCTTATTCCAAGTATGCAAGACTGGTTCAATATTCCAAAACCAATCAATATAATCCATCATATTAACAGGGGCAAGAAGAATAATCACATAAACATATCAGTTGACACAGGGAAACATTTGACAAAATTCAACACATATTCATGATAAAAGCTCTAAGAAAAATAGAAACTGAGAGGGACTTCCTAAACTCAATAAAGTTAACATTATACTTAATGGTGAAAAACTAAATGCTTTGCCCTTATAATCAGGAGCAAAGCAAGAATGTCTGCTTTCACCACTCTTACTCCCCATAGTCCTGGAAACTCTGGCCATGCAATAAAGCCACACACACACAAAAAGGAAATAAAAGACATACAGATGAAAGAAAGAAAGGAAGTGAGGAAGGACTTTAAAAAAAAAAAAATCCTAAAAAGTTAGAAAGACAAGCTTCGGACTCAAAGATAATATTTACAAATGACATAGCAGACAAGGGACTGGGATCTAAAATCAATGGTTAAAAAATGAACAATCTAATTGGAAAATGGGCAAAAGTCACACACAGTCATTTCACTCTAGAGGATTTACAAGTGACAAATAAAAGATAATCAACATCATTAGAAAATGGGAAAATGTAAATTCAAACCACAATGAGATACAACTACACAACTAACAGTTTTTTGAAGTAAACAGTATTGAGAGTACCAAATGCCAGAAAAATGCAGAGAAAATGGATCACTCATTCACTGCTAGGTTAAGTGTAAGGGTACAACTGTTCTGGAAAACAGTTTGGTCATTTCTTAGAAAACTAAACATGCTTCTACCTTATGACGTAGCAATTGCACTGCTTGACATTTATCAAATAAATGAAGATTAATGCTCATGCAAAAACATGTACACTAATGTTTATACCAGCTTTATTGATAATAGTGCAAAACTGAAAACACTCCAGATACCCATCAATGTGTGAAAGTTTAGGCAAATTGTGCTACAACCATACCATGGAATACAAAGCCATGAAGAAGATGAGACTTTTGATATGTGAATGACCTGGATGAATCTCCAGAGAAATACACTCAGTGAAAGAAGCCAGTCCCAAAAGATTGCATACTGTATAATTCCATTTATGTAAAAATCTTGAAATGATAAAATTATAGTAATGGAGAAAATAGTAGTAGTTGCCATGAATTAATGATGGTGTAAGGGAGGTGTGACTCAGGTTGCGTCGCCACCCCATTGCTGGGCCTGATATAAACGGACTCACATGCACAGAAACAGAGGAGACAGGGAGCTGACATATTTGATTCTGCAACATAAGAGAGGCTTACTTAAGCACAAAGCCCCCCAGAGGCTGGCCCCATGGAGCAGCTCAAAAGGAGACCTGCTATATGCCTGATAGCTAAGCTGAACTTACAAAAAGAGTGGAACAGCAGAGATGATATAGGAGGCCCAGAAAGAGACAAGCCTTGCAGCTGAGAAAAAAGCAGAACAGCTGAGTCTAAGAGAAAAAGCCCGGAGAGGAGGGCGAGACCTGGCAGAGATCACCTGCCATCTTGCTTCAACACATGGCAGCTGACTTTGGTGAGAGAGCACCTCTTATGGTGTCTTGAGTTGGACTTTTCACAGCCTTGGAACTTGAAGCCTTCATCCCAAATAAATACCCTTTATAAAAGCAACACATTTCTGGTACTTTGCAATAGCAGCCCTTGGCAAACTAATATACCACCATAAACCCAGAACCCAGATAACATACACACAGAGCTGACTCCATATGAGGCCAGAAATCACTCCAAATAATTTTTGAACCAAAGGAGGAATCCAAGCAAGTCAATGCTTCTTATCATTTTCACAAATTTTTATGTGAAAATGATAAGAAGACCAAATTAATCCAAGAAACATCCAAATTAATCCAAGAAACAACCCAATGAGGAGGAGCAGCATTACTTCTTCTGTGTGTATGTATTTTTTGTGCTGTTATTTTTGCTTTGTAAATAAAGGAAGTGAGGCACAAGACTACTATGACTGGTAAAAAGTCATAATCCCAAGTCAGCAACAGAACTTGATTTATGAAGAGTTCCTCATTTCAATGCCTCTAATTGGTCAATTATTAATGCTCCTTTCAATAAAATGAAATATTTGTTCAATAATGTTATACTCCCATCAGAGGACATGGTTGCCTTTTCTGTTTTTTCAAAATTTAAGTATAACTTATGTTCCAAATTGTAAGTGTAAGAGAATTATTGGGGAACTATATTCTGTGGAAGAAGGAGACAGAACAGTAGGCAGGGGGTTCCTCAGACAGCAGTGGGGGCTGTGAAGGGATAGAGGAAAGGAAGGTGCATTGGGTAGGAAGAACCTCAGACTGCATAATAATGCAGATGGAGAGTCCAGAAAAAAGTTCTTCTGTTATCACAGAACCAAACTGGGTAGAAACGGCCTGGCTCTTGAACTCCCTCTGTGTTCAGTCTTTGGCTGGAAGCAGCCTGGGGAGAGTAAACTGTAAACTTAACTGTATTACTCATAACAGGTAGACAATTGAGCAGCATATTCCCATGCTGTTGGAATATGCCATGGTCAAAAATGCAGTTTCTACCACTAATTGCTTTGAAAAGTGTATAGTTCTTTATTGTAGATGGCATGGCTTTTTATTTTTTTAATAGATTTATTTATTATTTGCGCTCACTGTCTGCTCTATGTGTCTATTTGCTGTTTGCTCTCTGTGTCTGCTCGTCTTCTCTTTAGAAGGCACCAGGAACCGAACCTGGGACATCCCATGTGGGAGAGAAGTGCCCAATCACTTGAGCTACCTC
>PVKH010020527.1:0-14576 GCA_004027955.1 Chaetophractus vellerosus | reverse complement strand
TGAGTTTCCTATTGGCAGTTACTGATGCTAAGGGGAGTATGTCATGGGGAAAAGGTAGTTCATGGGGGAGGGAGTTAGCTTTGTAATCAAGTAGTCGTAAAAAGGGGGGGAAATAGTTCTGTGGTTATGTAGTTGTTGTCCCAGTACCAACGGCCGTATTGTTTGCTATTGTTTGCTCGCATGGCTGCAGACAAAGGAGGCAGGAAGCCAGGGCGGGAAACTGCGGCAAGGTCCCCAACAATCATGCATAATAATGAAAGAATGAAATTCTTTCCCCTTTCTATTAAACATGGTACTGGAAGTTCTATTCAAGACAATAGGCAGGGGGAAAAAAAAAAAGACATCCAGACTGAAGAGGAAGAAATACAACTATTCTTTTACTCAGATAACATAATCTTATATGTAACAAATCCTAAGAAAGCCACATGCATAACAAAACAAAACAAAACAAAACACTATTAGAACTAAGGTCAGCAAAGTTACAGAAAATAACTTATGAGATTACTATAAAAAATCAATTGTAGCAATGAGCAATTTGAAATGAAATTAAGGAAACAATTTCTTTTACATCAAAAAAGAATAAAATACTTAGAAAAATAATCACAAAGGAATTTAAAGACTTTTGCAAAGGAAATGAGAAAGCATTGTTGAAAGAAATTAAAGAAGATCTAAATAAATGGAAATACATCCAATGTTCATGGATTCAAAGACATAATATTGTTAAAATGGAAATATTTCCCAAATTATCTGCAGATTAACTCAATCCCTATCAAAATCCAAGTTGCTCAATTGCAGAAATTGACAAGTTGTTCCTAAAATTCATATTAAAATGCAAGAGACCCAGAATAGCAAAAATAATCCTGAAAAAGGATTAACAAATTTGTGGTTATGTGGTAATTTCAAAAATTACCACATAACCACAGTAAGTAAAACAGTGTAGAACTGGCATAAGGACATAGAGTTCAATGGAATAAAATTCAGAATTCAGAAGTAAACCTATACATTTATGTTCGATTAATATTTGACAAACATTCTAAGACAATTATTGGGGAAAGAAAAAGCCTTTTTAACAGAGAGGCGGGGCCAATGGGATATTCAAAAGGATGCATTTGAACTTCTAGTTCTCACCATATACAAAAATTAAACCAAAATAGTTCTAAGCTCTAAACGTAACAGCTAAAAGTTTATAAAACTCTTAAAAGAAACCATAAGAATAAACCTCCGTAACCTGGACTAGACAATGGATTCTTAGATATAACACCAAAATCACACAGAGTAAGATAGAAATGAGATAAATTAGAATTCTTCACAATTACTTTTTTTGTAATTCAAAGAACATCAATAAAGTGTAAATCAAGCCTGCAAAATTGGATAAAATACTTATTATCCATAATCTGTTAATGAGCTGGTACCAAGAATACATAAAGGACTCTTACAATTGAATAATTAAAAGACAAATAACCCAATTTAAAAATGGGCAGAGGTTCTTTACAGACATTCTTACAAATAAGATATGCCCATCACCAATAAGCAAATGAAAAGTTGCCCATCCTCATTAGTCATTAGGGAAATGCCAATTGAACCTACAATAACAAACCACATTTTGTCCACTAGAATGCTAGGTGTGCGTGAGGATTTGGAGAAGAACATGCTGGTGAGAATTTAAAATGTGCATCCTCTTTAGCAATTTAGCAGTTCTGTAAAATGTTAAACAGAGTTACCATATGATCAAGCAATTCCACCCCTATATATACTCAAGAGAAATAAAATAATAGCCCATACAAAAATGTGTACAAAAATATTCAGAGCAGCATTATATTCATAATTGCCAAAATATGGCAACACCCAAATGTCCGTCAACTAATAAATAAATAAACAAAATATGGACTATATAATAATGTATTTTTATTTGACAATAAAAATAATGAATATATGCTACACATGGATAGTTCTTGAAAATGTTATGCTAAGTGAAAGGAGCTAGACACAAAAGACCACATATTCTCTGATTCTATTTGTGTTTGTTTGTTGTTTTTTTTTAAGGAAAAACAGACTTTAATTCAGGAGCCTAAAGTTAACTCTAGGATAGTTCGTTGAGAAAATGGGTAACTTTAAACTGATAATTAATGTTTGGGTTCACTTTTTTTTTCAATTTTTAATCAATTTTTTTTCAGGATACATCGATTACATAAATGTTACATGGAAATTTTAGGGGTACCCATATGCCCCCCCTCCCACACCTCTCTGATTCTATTTGCGTGCAGTGTCCACAATAGTCCAATCTACAGAGACAGAAAGCTAGTTAGCGGTTGTCTACACTGCGGGGCTGAAGGAGCAGGGCAGGGGGGTGGTTATGGAGTGGCTGCTAATGGATGTGGGGCTTCTTTTGGGAGTGATGAAAAAATTCTAAAATTAGATTATGGTGATGATCACACAACTTTATAAATACACCAGAAACCATTGAATTGTGTGCTTTAAACAGGTGAACTTTATGTACTGTAATTTATATCTCAATGAATCCGCTTTTTGGGTGAATAGAGTTTCAGAGAAAATTAAGTCAAGCTCTTATCCTATGGCTTATAGATTACTTCCACAATATGGTATATCTAGGTGGATATGACCACCAAGTTGCTGTCAGCATTTACAACAGCTCTATAGAGAGTTTTCCCGATATGTTAACACTGTTTTTAAAACATGTGTTATAGTAGAATACTTCATCCTCACATTAGTCATAGCAGAGCGTTCCCCAAAAATGATTTTCTGCAGAGAATGGATCACTGCGTGGTTACTGATTCAAATGACTATCTTTGATTTAACATGCAGGCTTCCCTGTAAAATTCACTTTCAAATGTTTACAAGGCATGAATCGCCTTTCACATTTTCATCTTCCCCTTCATTAAGGGACTTGAGAAAATGCAGCAAGGCGTTCTAGAGCTCAGGTCATGCTGCATTTCCCTTGTGAGCTGCCACTGGCTCCCTTTTTACTGAAAATCTCTGAATGCGATGAAGAAAGTCCACCGAGAATGAATGTAAGTATTTCTTTGCCACACTTAAAGCATGGTTTGAAGACGGCTGAAACATGATGTATAATAAATGATAACACTGATTGGACAAACGCCATCCTCACCATTGATCTGAGACATCTTTGAGCAGCTGGTACATAATAACTGGCTCAGCAACCTTTATTAAGTGCCTACACTATGACAGATGCCATTTCAACGTTCTCTGTGGATTAAGTGAATTAATTCTCACACAAGAGTATATGTAGTAGATATTACCACCATTTTACAAGTGAGAAATTAGTGATGCAGAGTGATGATAAGCTCAATTGAAAAAATAACTTATAGATGGGATAGAGAGAGGGAGATTCGTTAGATAGATAGATAGATAGATAGATAGATAGATAGATAGATAGATAGATAGATAGATGTATGTTATTTAACACTATCTAACTTCTTTTTTTTTTTAAGATTTATTTTATTTTATTACATATCTTCTCCCCTCCCCCCATTGCGGGGATGCGCCGAGGCCGGTCACTGCGCAGGCGCAGCTCTCCCCGCTTGTGGGCGGCTTCTGCTTCTATTCATGGCTGGCTCTGCTTCAGTTTGTGGGTGGCTGGCTGCGCTCTATTTGTTGGTAACCTGCCCTGCCCGTGGCGGCTTTTGCCCTGTCCGTGGCAGCTTTTTGCCCTGCGCATGGCGGCTCCGACCCGCCCATGGCGGCTTGCCATTCTCAAGGCGGTCTGCCCGCTAGGAGAGGTCCCCGGGAATCGAACCCAGGCCCTCCCATGTGGTATGCCGGCGCCCTATCCACTGGGCTATATGGCCAGGCCAACACTATCTAACTTCTGACTAAAAATAGTGTCTGTTCCAAAATCTTGTGATATGTTATTTTATATAGAATTGCTTTTAACTATTGATTTTTCTAGCTTTTCCTACATATGTCCAACTCAATACTTGAGGTAAGTAAACAATTTTTTCAAATGAAAACATTCATTTTAAACTAATCCTTATATTTTGGTTAGCATGCAAATGTGTCCTTGGGATCTTGTGAAATGCTACACTAACTGAACTAATTTAAAATGACTCTACAATCTTAAATTATTTAAAACTGAAGATCAGATTTTACCAGACGTACCAGTGTGGGCAGATCATTTGTTCTGAAAGCTAGTACTTATTTCTGTCAGTATTAATAAGGGACAAAGGTGGGACCATCAAACCTGAGAACTGAATGGAAAATACTTCCTCAACACATGAAATTCCCCTCAGCTTTTCTTTATCCTTACTACATTTTTATTTGCATATTTTAAAGGTAACAATAGAGTGTCCTTTTTTAAGTGTAAAGGATTTCCTTTCATTGTAAATATTATTTATTAAGAAAAATCCAATAAGATAAAATTTTATTTATACTATTTTATCACATAATACTCATATGATTATAAATAATGCCATATTGGTGATTTGAATGGTAAAATAGTAGTTTTCTACCAAGCATATGAATTTACAATGTTTCATATTTATTTTTCTGAGTCAATCCTTACATTTTCACTTTGCACATAGCATAGAATAAAGCAGAAATAAGTTTTGCTAGTTCTTACCGTTTTCAGTAGGCCTGGGAATTCACACAAAGGGAACGTCAAAGCAGTGCCCTCTTCCTAAGCCCACTCTTACAGAGTAGAGGGAACGGGGGCTCACGACAGCAACGGGTGACCACTCTTTTGGACATTTATGGGGGAAGGAATTTGTAAAACAGATGAAACATATTTTTGGACTTGCTGCACTTGCAAGAACCAAGTGGGAATAATTCATGGAGATGTAAATATTGATTACAGTTCTTAGAAATGGACAAAAACAAGAGTCTCAAGCACTTTGTCTAGGGATTCATTGCTCCTAACGCCTAGAGCAAAGAAAACCTGACAAAGATTCCCCACAACTGAAATAATTTAAACACTATTGCTTGGCTAGCAATGACTAAGAGAACATTGCTACCATACCTGAAATAGGGGTGTCTTAAAAGACTTCTTGGCATGAATAACACTTATAGAAACACAAGAGCCAACAACAACAAATAAGTCACCCATTCCACGCACGGCTCCACATCAGGTAGGAGTAGGACTGGCTCTTTGTGAATGCTCTCCATTCACCATTTCTTTAGAGCAGTTTTATCAGAGAATAGAGTGCCCCTTTTTTCAGCAGCTGACCAGGAATTCCATTTGTACCATGAGAAACAAGAAGACCTATGAAAGCAGGAACTTGAAATATGAAAGATAAAACGACCAGAAGATAATTATTTGAGCTTTGAAGTTGTGTTCAAATAATTCTATGTTTCTCAAGTCCACATAGATTTTTTTCAAATCAAACTATCAATTCTAAAGTTTGTTGCTTTAACATTTTTAAAATTTTATATTAATTTGTTGGTTAAAATTTTTTAAATGGGGATTGCATCTAATTTTTCATTAAGAGTAGATTTATGACTCATACTAGCAGAAAATTCATACACCTTTCTGATCTGATATAGATAAAAATACATTATCAAGTCATAATCCTTTCCCAAATTCAGCTCCTTGGGCGTGACTATTTGGTCCAACGGGACTAGCCTTTAACCTGGCACAACCTCCCAGAGACCTTGGAGATGCTGAACTTGATGCCCAAAGATTTGTACCAGTTGCTGAGTGTTTGCCCAACTCATACAATCTAACACTCATGGGCTGTTAGCTGTGACATCTCTGCTGTGTGCCAAAAGTTAGTTGAAAGCAAGAAATAAGAATGAAGCCAGAAGGTGGAGAGTGGCAGAGCTCCCGTTTCCAGCTGTAGCGCCACTCTTCATATGCTTAGCTCATTATTTTACAAACAAGACCCCATTTTTCAAGTGCTTATTAGAGTTCAATTATTGTCACATGCAAATAATTCTATTATAGAATCAGTAAATATTTTAAATTATATGCAAAGTTTGTTACAATTTATTGTATTAAATATTGGGAAATTGCAATATCATAAATCTTACAAAATAAGAATTGAAGTAGTGTTCCCTCATTTTGAAAATAATTAACTATAAGATTAGGATGCTTTATAGTGTCTTTTCAGGAAATTGAATCAGTTGCAACAGATTAATCAGTAATTGCTCATCAGTCATATAATTACAGATAAAGATGAGTAACCTTAGAAAGCTATATGCTTTGGTAAGCTACATGATATAATCAGTAACATCAAGAAATGGACCATAAAAATAATCATTCTAGATTCTTCCATTGCTAGAATCACAATATATCTATAGTAGAATACAAGTAAGTCCACTCTAGTTCATAGCTCTTCGCCCCATCCTGAGGAGTCTGGGATGGTGATGTCCACTCCACCTCCAAGTGAGAGGGGGCTTATATCCTATGGGGAAGATGGATGGGACTATCCTGCCTGCAGCTACAGACTCTCTCCATTCCCTGGGACAGCTGTTGTCCATCGTCATCTCCCTGCCAGTTTTCCTAGGTGAGTCCAATGAGCTGTAGAGTAGGAGTTGCTGCTCCACTGAGGTTCCGGGCCCAGCTGGCACATGGACAGCCCAAAGACTTGAGTCTCTGGATGTACACCTACAAACTCCAGCACCAAATATAGGTTTGAATAGAAAGGACAGATGAGCCATGTGCAGGCAAGTCATAGTTGAGTCCAACTCTGTCACTCTCAGGTGCACAAACTCCAAAGTAGGGCCCACTGGCAAGGCACCAAACTCCAGAGCTATCTGCCCTGACATAGGACCTGGGCATCTCCAGAGCGCTCAGGAACCCCACATTTTGGGGTGATATCCTCTTTGGAAGTCTGTGAGATCCTGCTGAGATGTGCGTAAGCATTACCTCTGGGATGTTTCTTTTAATAACCAAGGAGCCCTCTGGAGTTGCTTCTAAAACTAAATTTGAACATATTGATGAAAAATACTTTTCAATGTTTTTATTAGCAGATTTTACCTTAGATATTTTGACATATGCCATTTACTAATCATTGAGTTTAAATCCATTTTATTTTTCCATTTTTTCCTTTAGATTTCTCTTTCTACCCTCACTGACTAGAACATCTTACAATGGCATGTATTGACAGAGATGGGTATAATGTCTAAGAATTACCGTTTTACTTGTTGATAATTTAAATAAATCAATTTGTGGCCTCAGGTAAGTAAAAAGGTCAACAAGAAACCAAAAAAATAAAGTGGAAAGATAATTGATTATTCCAAACAATAATAGTGAATGCATTTATTTCTTTTAAAGAACAGAAGGAAAAAAGAGGAAAATATGGGATTTATGAGAAATAGGTGTACTCCATGATACTGTATTAAAATATTAGAGAATGTTTTATTCATAAGATGTCCACATAATTTTTGGAAATCACATTAATTTCAAGTATCTTATATAATTTGAATGTTGGCACAATCTTCTTTTGTTCCAAGCTGAAAATCCTTCCATCATAATATATATTTACTTTCTGTCAAAATGAAATAATTTAAATTGCTCTCCATTTTTTAATAAGACTTTTTGGAATGTTGTACCTCAAGATTACAGAAAACAAATTCAGCCAAAAGTGTGCTTTGACTGGCAATATACTTTATACTGACTGCTCATGCAGAGAAGGAAGAACCTGCATCATTCACTTATTAGTATATTCAATAATTCTACAAACATCTGTAGAGTGGGAACTTTGTTCCAGCATTATACTTGGTAATGGAAATACGATGGACAGCAACATCCAAACATGGTCCTTCATTTCATCAGGGGGAGAAAGGCATTAAACAAACAAACCCCAAATAAATATACATTATTACTTGTGAGGAGAGCTTTGGTGGAAAATATAGGACACCTAATGTAGAATTGGGACAGGAGGGCTGTGAAAGGCTGCCAGTAAAACAATGTATAGGCTGAAGAAAAAGTTGAGGGATGAGTGTTACAGGCTAAAGGTGGAGTAAGTTAAAATTTCTCAAGAGGGAAAGACATGAGGAGTAGTAAAAAGGCCAGTGGGATTAGAGTGTGCCAGGAGCAAGGGGAAATAAAGGGATTAATTCTATTTAGAAAGGGAGGTATAGTACTTATAGATTAGGTTCAAGGCTAAGATCTTTTCTGGAGTGCAATGGAAAGCATTTGAACATGAACTAAATTAGGCTTTGAAAGGACCACCGTGACAGCTCTGTGGAGGATAAATTAGGAGGTTTTATAAATGTCTGTGGTATAAGAAAGTTTGGAGGTGATGGGAAAGACTAGTGAGGTGGCAATGCCTTGAACCATGGAGAAGCAGAAAAGATGGAGACAGTTTAGAAGGTTTGGGGACATTACATGTTGCTAATGGATTAAAAAAGGCATCAATAAGATTTTGGGGTGCAGAATGAGGAGAAATTAAGAATGTCAGCGTCCTGTCTTACACAACTGAGGAAATTCAGAATGACACATAGGTTTCCTTAGACATCATTACAGTGGCTCAGCCCCACCAAGGGCTAAGAATATACTGACTCATTGATTACTGCTAAATCTTGGCATAGCCTAGTCTTAGTAGACTGTCAAAAGTAAATGTATGCAAATATTTAAGGGAAGAAATATTTATAAAATAGCTCAATCTTGAATAAATTCTTATTTTCATTTAAATATGCTAAACATAATCATTCAAAATGCACGAAGGGAAGTGGATACCGTCCCACCTCTCTCTCCACAGTCAAGAATCACGGACACTGTCCTTGAAATGAATAAGGATTATTCCTCAGCAATAGAAGGCTGAGAATCACTGCCAAACAGACTGCAATGGACCCTGAATTAAAAAAAACAAGCAATCTGAATAATTTAGTTTGTGAATATAACCATATTTATTAAACACCAATCACAAGATTTGGGTTGGGGAATCCTATAGTCCATATTAGAACTAACACTTAGGTTGAATCCACTGATATGGATACAAACCATTATCAACATTTCAAATCATCTGACAAGGTTAAGCACAAGTAAAATGCAAATGGAATAAGAAGACATGAAGAGTCATTCACCTTCATTGATTATAAGATCAATGCAAAGTAAAAATGTAATGAGAGAGAACTTTTTATTTGTCAGATTAGCAAATACCAAAAAGTTTGTTAATGCTTTGACTTGAAGAAGCTCTCTCATACCTTTTTGTCTACAGTTTAAATTAGCACTAACTCTAGAGAGGGCAGTTTGGCAACACCTAGAAAAGCCGGAAGGTACTTACATCTGGTCTAGCAATTCCACATATTGAAATGCATCCTAGAATATATTTATAGAGGTACATGAAAGTGACTATCATGTAGACCCTCCCCTCAAACTATAGCTTTATGCATCATAGGGAAACCACAACTGAATCCAGCTCTGTCACCCTGGGGAGTATAAATTCCAAAGTAGGGCCCCCTGGCAGGGCAACAAACTCCTGAGCTGTCTGCTCTGACTATAGTGTCTGGATGTCTCCAGATTCCTCAGGAACCCCACTATTAGGGGTAGTATCTACTTTAACAGTCAATGAGATCCTGCTGAGACATGCATAAGCGTAAACTCTGGAATGACCTCCTGACTCACTTTGAAATCTCTTAGCCATATAAACTCATTTGTCTTTACCTTTTCCCCCTTTTGTTCAAGGTCTTTTTCCAGTTGCATTGCTAGTTGGTGCTTGGTAGTAATCCCTCAGTACCAGGGAGGCTCATCCTTGGGAGTCATGTCCCACACTGTGAGGAAGGTAATGTATTTATATACTGAGGTCAGCTTAGAGAGAGGCCATGTTTGAGCAACAAAAAGGCTCCCAGGAGGCAAATCGTAGGCACCCTATAATAGTAGGCTAAGTTTCAATTTCAAAAGTAAAGGTTCATATGCACAGTCATCATTATCAAGGGCCTGTCAATGGACCATCCTCCTTCACTAGTCATTGCCCCTGTACTCAGGGGGTTCTTGCCGATCCATTAGAGAAGGTGTCAGAATTCCCCAGGATGGGAACTTGATATTCCTTCAGTTATTGTGTGAATCACCACCCACCATGGCGATGCCCCATGAACATTTGAACACATTTACATGCCTTATATGTATGCCCAAGTAAGCTTCCTCCCGTGTATTCCCCTTCACTGCTAATCCACGCCAATGATTCTCCCCTGCCCCTGTTGCCACATAGGGGAAATAGACCAGTGCATCAAGCTCTCAGTGTTGTTGCAAGTAACTATGAATCTTGTCCTTCAAGGAGTGAAACCTGGTGGTTGCCATGGGTCCTGATGGGAAGGGAAGAATAGAATAGACGGAATAGGGGGCATTTGGGGAGTGATAGAAGTGTTCTACATGACCTTGCTGTGATGGATACAGGCCATGTTGAATTGCATCAAAATTTATAAAAGTGTATGGTCCAAAATATAAACCATTATGTATACCATTGACCGTGGTTTGTAGCTATGTTGTAATATTTGTATATCAGTTGTAACAAATGTACCATCCACATTTAAATATTATTAATAGGGGAAGGGGGAAAGGGAAGAGGATGCTGGGTATATGGGAGTCCCCTCTATTCAATACATGACTTTTCTATAACCTAAAACTTCTTTGAGGACAAAAGGAAAGAAGTAAGACACTGGGGCAATAAATGGAAGAAAATGTGACTGTACATGTAGGACAACAGATATTACAATGATGAAAGGCAAAATGTCAAAAAAGTTTTTTAAAATATTTTTTCATTATTTCTTTTCAATTTTTAATTAATTTTTTGGATACATCGATTACATAAATGTTACACAGAAATTTTTAGGGGTACCCATATGCCCACCTCCCACACCTCCCACAACCTCCCACATATACATCCTTCATCAGTGTGGCACATCACCTGCAACAGATATACACATTTTGGGTCTTTGCCACTAAGCATGGACCACAGTTCAGACTGTAGACCACCCTCTCTCCCACACAGTCCTGCATGATACATGATGATATAAAATGACCTATACCCTCCATTGCAACATCACCCAGGACAATTCCCAAGTCCCAAAAAAAGCCCCGTATTACAACTGCCCTTCCCTCTCCCTGCCCCCAAAGCCCACATTTTTATTTTTATTTACTTTTAATTTTTTTGTATTTTATTTCTTATTTTTAAAACTATCATTATTATTTCATTTTCTTATTAATTGTATTTGACTATTTTATTGGCTTCATTTTTGAAGAAGTTTTGGATCACAGAAGAGTTACAACTGTGGCAGGGGAGGATCATTCTCTTATAAAATTTTTGAAATGTTTTTATCATGTGAATACATAGCCTATTTAGAGAAAGGAAAAGGAAAAAGGAAGAGGAGAAGGACAGAGGAAAATAATAAGAGAAGGAGAGGCCTAAATAGATAATTGAACATAGAAAGTATTTTGCAGCCAAATAGCTATTGTTAATAATAATTTCAAAACACCTTTAATCCAAACGTTGAGGTTTTCCAAACCACATTAGGATGAACAACCTGCCTTGAGTAAATTTTAGCCATGTAGACTTGGTCAAAGATTACTAGCTTATTCCCTAAATATTTGATATTTGGGGTGAAAAGTGTCCAGGAAAAAGACTCACTTACTTTCTTAGAAAGTTTTGGGACTAATTTTCATTAGTGATAAAAATGTCAAGAACCTTTGAAATACCAGGCTGCTTGCATATCATATCATTTTTTAAATTTCATACAAATTGTAACTGCTCCCTGTTATATGCCAAAAAACCAATATTTCCTATTCTTGATATTTTATTAACATCATTCTTCTTGGGTTTTAACTCAGGCTTCCTAATAATTTAAGTGTCTTCTTTTAAATCTCATTTCAGTTACTAGGTAAGAAACATTCTGTTCTTTGGGTCTTAGAAATTGGTTTTATGTTGCAAGAGTATTTAAAACAAGAAATCGTTAGCCACATATTTTTAAAAATATATGTTAGGATACCTTCCTGAATATTAAAATAATTTAAACTCCTAAGCATGTCATATAGCTTAAAAGATAGTTTAAAAAACAGACTACACTATACAAAGTATATTATAGAAGTTGTAAAAGTTTTCTTTAACACCCCCATGACAAAAACCATATAAAAGAAATGTTTAAATCACTTATTTTTTGTAATTAATTTTTTTATTTTTAAAAAAGCTTTAGATTATCTAAATGCTACATAAAAACCAAGGGATTCCCGTATGCCCCACTCCCTCCCCTCCCACCCTTTCCCACATCGACAACATCCTTCATTGGGTGGTACCTGTGTTACAACTGGGGAACACATACTGATGCCTTGCTACTAACCATGGACTATGGTTTACATTATAGTTTACACTCTGTCCCCCACAATTTTGTAGGTTATGACAAAATATACAATGGCCTGTATCCACCCCCACAACGTCATAGAGGACAACTCCAATGTCCCGAAAATGCCCCCACATTACACCTATTCTGTTTACTTTTATTTGATCATCTTTGGTTAGCTCTCTATGGGAAACATTTTCTAATTTAATGGCATTTTGAGTTTATTTGAACAACTTTGTGTATTTAAAAATGGAATTTATTGCTTCTCTAACATTTTCTTGAGCAAATAACTTTGAAACTTGAAAAAATCAGATATATGAAATTAGATAGATTCGATGAAGACATGATAGATGATAGATAGATAGATAGACAGACAGATAGATGATAGATAACTTGCTGCTTTCCAATTAAAATCATGTCTTTTGGAGTACAGTGTAAGCATCCACTTTGTTGTGTAAGGAAACATTTTCCTCCTTTGCCAAGATAACTTCACTTTTCATTATGAAGTGTTTGGTCTGAAGTTATTTCAAGTCATGTTAACTCATATTAAATATGAATAATTTGATTTTATAGCATCTTAAAATTCATTTTCAACTCTCATATTTTAAAACTATATAAAATATAAATATTAATAAAAATAAACAAATAAGTCCATATTTTATGAGGTAGCACAACAATTACCACACAAAACTGTTGCCTTGTTTCTCTGAAAGTAAAAACGATGAAAATGTGTGGACCTTCTAAATATGATCAATTTGATTTCATTTTGGTGGTCTCAGGCTTAACATTCACTTTATTAATTGGGTTTAATAAAATCTTAAGTAATAGAAAAATAAGCGGAAGAATTTGAATAACTCTCTGCTTTTGCTCCTTGGGACTTTCTTTAATTGATTTCTACACTTCTGGGAAACAGCCTGAGGGAAAAGTTGTCAAACCAAGTGCAATAAGATCTGTGCATTGTTGGAAAGACAGCATGTGAGCCCTCAGGGACCAAGTGGACAAGATTCATTAAAGTTTTATATATAGATTATAAGATTCCCATGAGAAATGTAGGATGTAGGAATTATAAACAATATTTATAGTTTTACAGGGACTTATTTAGATTTCTAAAAATACTAGGTTTTCTAAAGATACTAAACCTAGAAAACCAAACTATATTCCACAGCTGATTTTATACTACATTATTTAATATGGTTATTTTGAAAATATTAATGTTATAAATTTTATTTATCTAATATTAACATAATCCTTTTTTCTTTATTAGAGAAGTTGTGGGTTTTTAGAACAATCATACATAAAATACAGGATTTGCATATACCAACCCACCACCAACACCTTGCATAGCTGTAGAACACGTGTTACAACTGATGGTAGCACTTCCTTATAATTGTACTATTAATTAACATGGTTTAACTTCGGGTTCACAGTGTAGTGCAGTTCCACGGATTTTTAAACATTTTTATTCTGTCACCGTATAGTCAATCTAATATCTCCCCTTTTAAACATATTCAGATATATATTGCAGTGCTGTAAATTTTGGGGGAACTTTTTAATGATTGATTCCATCTCTTTACTAGTTATTGGATTGTTGAGATCTTCTGTTTCTTCTTCAGTCAATGTAGGTAGTTTGTGTATTTCTAATAATTTGTCCATTTCATCTAGTTTATCTAATTTATTGGTGTACAGTTGTTCATAGTAGCCTCATACAGTACGTTTTAATTCTGCAGGGCCAGTAGTAATGTCACCCTTTTCATTTCTGATTTTCATTTTCGGTATCCTCTCTATTTTTTTCTTTGTCAGTCTAGCTAAAGGTTTGTTGATTTTATTGATCTTTACAAAGAATTGACTCTTGGACTTTGTTTAGTGTCTCTATTGTTTTCTTTTTTTAAAATTCCATTTTAAAAAAAAGTAATGCTCTGATCTTTGTTATATCCTTCCTTTTACTCAGTTTAGGTTTAGTTTGTTCTTCTTTTTCTAGTCATTCCAGTATTGAGTTTAGGTCTCTGATTTTGAAGTCTTTCTTCTTTTTGAATGTAAGCATGTAGAGCCAAAATTTTCCCATAAGTTTTACTATGTATTTTCATTTTCATTCACTTCAAGACATTTCCTAATTTCATTTCTGATTTCTTCTTTAACCTATTGGTTGTTTAAGAGTATATTGTTTAATTTCCATATATTTGTGAATTTTCCATTTCTCCTTCTGTTATTGATTTCTAGCTTCATTCCATTGTGGTTGGAAAATACACATTGTATGATTTCAATATTTCTGAATTTATTGAGGTTTTTGTGTTTTTTTTTGACATAACCTATGGCCTTCCTGGAGAATG
>PVKH010020526.1:0-14559 GCA_004027955.1 Chaetophractus vellerosus | reverse complement strand
ATGATGCCTGCAGAAATCTAGGAGCAGTGTGACTGGGGCATGGATGTCTTTTATACCAGCAGGCCAACTGAATTCAGAACCCAACCAGCCTGACAACATATCACAGTAGGAGGGCACGCCTTCATACGGGAGCTAAGTTCTAGATTTCATTTGAAATGATTTTTTTGCATTAATATTGCAATTTTATGCAATGAGATAATCCCATGGAGAGAAAAAAAATCTATGAAACTCCAGTTCACAGAACTAGTTCAAGAACATGTCTCTCTAAACTCTCTCTAAAGGCCTCATGAAGATCAAATGAATTAATGTATATGAAGCTGCTTTGAAAATGGCCCAGCCCCACGTAGATGTAGGAGTTCTAATTAGTATCACCTTTGAGCTGAATGAATCAGGTCAATTAAAGGTCTGGAGCAAATTAATTTTTAAATAAAAATTTCCAGTACCCTTTTCATTAGCTGTTATTATATTGAATATTATAGAATTCAGTATAATTCTGTACTGCAAAGGTGATAGTAGATTTTCCTTTGAGGATTTTTGACATCAAACAAATCAGTTCATTGATTTGGACTAAAATGAACAGCAAATTTGGTAAAATGGTCAAAATGCGTATATGCCTAGGCAGAATAGGGCTAATTGAAAAACAATTATAATTCTATCTTAAACTATAAAAAATCCTTGAACTTCAAGGACTTTTTTAAAGGACCTCAATATCCTATGTGAAACCCCCAAAATAATTTTATTCTCAACTCAAGAAATTAGAAAGACTCAGCATAGACTTTCTGCAAGGTGGATAATAAATACATAAGACTTCTTAAAGAAAGGCCCTTGGGAACCGGCTGTAGCTCAATTGGTAGGGCTCCAGTTTACCACATGGGAGGCCCCAGGTTCGGTTCCCGGGGCCTCCTCGAGCAGGCAGACAGCCTCGAGAAGACAAGCCGCCGCAGGCAGGGCAAGCCGCCATGGACAGGGCAAGCCGCCTGAGCAGGCAGGCCGCCGCGCGGTAAGCTGACTAGGCAGGTCGCCACAGTGGGGGTAGACAAGCAGACACAGAAGAGCGCAAAAATGAGCACAGCAAGAACAAGCAGAAAAGGGGGGATATATAATAAATACAAAAAAATCTTTAAAAAAAAAAAGGCCCTTAACTTAGACCGGCAACACAGAGTCAAGTCTCCAGTTTTATCTATGTGCCATCACAGTGGTGTTGACCCAGCACTGGGTACAAACAGGTGAGTAGACTAAATCACCTGGAAATATTGAAAATGGACATGTCTGAGCCCTAAAGAGCCACTGAAATCGAGCCTCTGGAGTTGGGGCATAGGAATGGACATCTTTATCAAATATCCCAGATGATTTTAATGTATTCTAAAGTTTGAAAACCTCAGTATCAGATTACGTTTTAGAGATAGTTTGTGTAGTTGAATATCATACTTTGTGGACCCTTGCTAACTACTTTTCCAGAAGTCCAGAGCTCTTTCTACCGTAGACTCTCCCTTAGCAATCACCAACACTGAGACACTGATACTTTGAAGCACAGCTTGGCCAGTGCTGTATACTCAGCCTGGATTTAACTTTCCTCAATATTCTAGGATTAAAGGTAAACTATCTACCTTCTAACTTGCTCTATGGACATTCTGCTAAATACTCCAATCAGTCACTTTCCGGCCATAAAAGCAAAAAATGGCATTCTGTTCTTCCATGGAAAAATAACAGTGAATTAGTACCTTCTCTGAAAAGACACAAATGATTTCAAAATGTGATTTGAAATGAACACTTCATCTATGGAAAAGTTTCCAGTTTGACCAATAAGTAGTTGAATCCATTTTGCATGCCTGATATATTCAGTGTAAGGGAGAGAAGATCATATTTCTTAATACAAGAATAATTGCTTTCACATAATTGATGATTTATTAGGATAATTAGGGTGTATGATTATAGCTGTTTGCATATTTATCTTAAGAAACTGCAGATGGTGTAAGGTGTTTGTTTGTTTTAATTCCTTCCCTCTACCCCAACCCACCCCCAGAGCTAAATGGCATGATTGCTCTAGATACTGAGAAAGATATATTTAGAAACTCCCTAAAAGAACACTGCTCAACGCAAGAAAATAAAGGACAAAACTATTTTTGAGCAAGTTGATGGGTGTTGTAAAGCTATGGTTTGGTTGATATTTTTCCCTTATTTTCTTCCCCATCAAATATAATAATCTTCAAAGAGATGAAATATGGAAGCAGAATTCTTTTTATAAATGTTAATTTATAAGCCCACCTTAAGGCAGTGGGCTGACATTTTAAGTGGTAAATAAGTACCAGGTGTCCAAACTACAAATAATTTCATGTCAGCATAATGAGACAACTGATAAATGTGATTGTAATAAAGAAAAGTAATAAAAGTTGTTGATCTAGAATAATTGGTAAATGTAGATTCCACATCTATGGGTATCAATTTCTTGCCAAAAAAAAAAATAGTGTACATTAGTAACTATGTGATTTTATGTGAAAACCCTAAGAATATTTTAGGACAAGCTAAGGGTTAATGTGAGCCCTGCAAAATTTAATCTGATTTGAATCTTAGTCTAAATTATTCCAGCTTTCAAGGCTTTTTTAATTAAAAAAAAAAAGGATTCTCTTATTAAAGGTGAAATACATTTCTGATTTCAAAATTTATTGCTGAAAGGAAGAATACTAGAAAAAAAGAGGCAACTACATTTCAGGTCACTAGAACTCAGAAGAAAGGAGTTTCATGTATTCAGGGAACATTTAAGAGGCAAGCTTAGTTAAGTCAGAAGATCTCAGCAAAAATGTAAATATTGGGGGGGGGGAAATCTCTGCCCACTGATCACTCAAAAACTGAGATCCTGGCTATGTTAAGGTACTCCAGTGAAATATAATCAATCGGATATATAAAGGGAATTGGTTTATGTGATCCTGGGCTTTGGCAAGACTGAACTCAATAGGGTGGGCCCCAAGCTGGAAACTTTAATTAAGGTGATACTGCAGTCTTTAGTTCAAATTTTCTGGGGGAAGCTAGCTGGTTGGAATTCCAGCAAGAGGGAATGTTAACTTGAGGCTGAAATTCTTCTGACTTCTGAAATCCTCAGTCTGGCTAAGATCTCAGACTGATTGGATGAAGAGATTGCTCACATAGCTGAGGACAAGCTCCTTTATTGATTGTAGACGCAATCAATTGATTATAGATACAAATCCCATCTATGAAATTTCCCCTCAGAAACAAGCAAGCCAGTGCTTTACTAAATAACTGGATTTCATTACTTAGCCAAGTTAACACATGAAATTAACCCAAACCCTGGCAGTTGCATATTCTTAGGGGAAAAGATTGACTGGCAAAAGATCATTTGATAATTTATGATTTATAACAACTGCAGTTCCAATTCATTTAGGTAAGACCTAAACTATGTTGTGCATGGTTATTCATTCTTTCATTAAAAGGACTCTCTCCCACCCCCTCTAATTTTTTTTTTCATTTTAGACCAGGCTGTTAATTAGGGGGAAATACTAATGTCCATCTCTCCGTTTGCATTTAAGTATGCACCAGGCCTTGAAATAGAGATGACTGTGCCATTTCCCAGTGAGATTTTAACACAAATGGACTGCACAATGCTACAATATGCTATCATTTTAACAAAATAAATCTTTCCTTTATACTGCTGTCATAATTTTGACCCTTAGTTTGGGAACTACTGGGAGAATCGAGTAAAAACCATATTACTTCTAAGAGTTGTGTTGTTCAGCAAACCATCTGCCATAGGTGGGTATGTGTTTGTGTTTGTGTGTGTGTGTATGGGTGTGTGATAGATACATACGTTCAATTTACATAGAGAAATGATATAGATATAGACAAACACAGAGAGAGAGAGAGAGAGAGAGAGAAGACAAACAAACAGAATTATTAATTTTTTTTAAATTTTCACAGGGGAGAATTTGAACCTAATACAAGAGATAGGAGATACACTGTAAATTCTGGGGCAGTGCTGATAGCTGTTTTAAAGCATAATTAATCTAGATGTTCACAGATAAGAGATTTACCTGGTATTTTATGTACCCCCCTCCCAAGAAAAGCATATTTCTGCATTTCTGGAGCTTTAGATTTGAGGAGCACAGTAATTAATAGCAGCAGAGATGACGGTCATTGGCATGCATGGCCAGAGGACTGATGGAATCTTTAGGAAGGGCGAAGCCTTTCTGGGTTTATTTTGCCAAACTTTTTCTTTTCTTTTTTTTTTCCAATGGAAGAGAAGTTATAAGTTAACTTATCAGGGTCACAGAAGAAACTGAAACATCTAAAACAAGAATAAGCAGAAGGCAGCTGTACGGTAGTTTCCATTCAAATAAAACCAAGGGGACAGCTTGAAGGTAGGCATGGACCACTGTGTCCCCTTCCAAATGTCCTTTCTGTAACTTTTTTCCTATGTGTGCAAAGTCATGGACAGTTATTTGTAGAATCTTTAAACCACTACAGTTAGGGCAAGGGGTGTGTGTGTGTATTTGAGTGCTAGAACGGGGGTATCTAAGAAGAGGTTTTACAGTCACTCCACTGATTTAAGACAGTTATCAAACTAATATTTTTCATGCTTAAATATCATCACTAATTCAGGCACAAATTTCATGATTAACTATAGAACTCAAGTAGCTTGGGAAGGCAAGAGGATTTTAGTGGGTGTGGCAAGAATGTGAATAATGCAAAAATACACTGAATTATGAGAAATTCTGAAGTTAAAGATTATGAGATCTTACCTATATTTTATGCTTTTGTTCCCTAACTTGTACCTTAAAGATTTTACTATGATTTGTATAACCTGGGATATAAAATGAAGAAACTAAGAAAAGATGTCAAACATTGTGCACCTTGAGAATGGATTAGAACAAGATGTCATTTGGAAAGGGTCATATAATTCTCAACTCTGCACATTTACCAGTTTTACTCTGGGTACCATGAATTTAACAGGGTTTTTTTTCTTTTTACATTTTTTAATTAATATTTTTTTATTTTTAAAGAAGTTTAGATTACATAAATGTTACATAAAAAATATAAGGGATTTCAATATGCCCTACACTCTCCCCATTCATTACTTTCCCACCTGAACAGCATCCCTCATTAGTGTGGTACATTTGTTATAATTGATGAACCCATATTGAAGCACTGCCACTAACCATGGACTGCAGTTTATGTTACAGTTTACACTCTATCCCGCACAATTTTGTAAGTGGTGACAAAATATACAATGACCTGTATCTGTCACTGCAATGTCACACAGGACAAAATCCAATGTCCCAAAAATGTCCCCATTTTACACCTATTCTTCCCTCTCCCATCCCTCAGAACTTCTGTCCATGACTGCCTTTACATCAATGATAAGAGTTCTTCCATTGCTAGAATAATAAGTCTATAGGAGAATAATAAGTCTACTTTAGCCCATTGTTCATGAGTTTAACAGGTTTTAATTTGACAAGCTCTCAAGTGAAATTTTAGCTTATGTACTCAGCCCAGATTAAGTCTTACAGGCATTTTACATGGAATTCATTATAGTAATTTTATTCAGAATTTGACATAGTCTACCCTTCAATCCCTAGGTTTCTTTACCATACATTATATCGGGATTTAATACTGTGATAAACTTATAAATTTGTAATGAGACAAAGCCTTTATACTTACATGCACTTTTTAGTAACCAGAAAGTAATGACTGAATTCCATGACCATTATCTAATTTAATCTTTCTGGGACAAGGATCATTGTTCATGTTTTATAGAAAATGTAATTAAGTCTTAGTGAAGTTCATTAAGTTGAATTTGCCAAAGGTCAAATAAGCTAATGAGTGAGTAGTAGATTTCAGAAGGCATTTGCCTCCAAAAACCCACTCTCTCACCTCTACACAATACAGATTTTGGTGATAATAGTGAAAAGTTAAATGAAAAACCTTTTAATATTCGCCATTATGGTTTCCTAGAAGCATGTATTTCCAAGATGAACACAAAAACATAGCACATTTTATAAACATTGGTAGTATGGAGATTAAACACTTAAAAACCTTTTAGTTGGTTTTATTTGTTGTTGCTGATGTAGCTCTTCTAATTTGCTTACTGCATGTATTGATTTACATGAACTTGAATTTATGGTTATCTCAACCAAGTTTTAGGGAGTTGTAAATTCTACAAGCAGAGTTCATTGTCTGTGTCCCTGGGTATTTCCTTTTGAAGATAAAATCTGCTTTGTGAGTGTTCATTCTTGTGTGTGTGTGTGTGTGTGTGTGTATGACAGAGAGAGAGTAATGGTAATAAAATCTGTCTAATATACTACTTGGAAGATAAATCACCTTTTAAAACTAATGGTTACATTTATCAACTGTGAAATCAAATTGCATATATATATTTTATAATGCTCTATTTCAAAATGACTGTATAATTGTTAGTTTTATTAAGCTTTCTGAAAATGCAGTAGTGCCATCTTACTGTACATTTGCTAGCAGAGTTTCTCTATATACTCAAAGATAAAAAATTATTTTAACTTACATTATTACCCATTTATATAAATGCATATTTAAAGTATTTTTAAATAAATATAACCTGAAGAATTTTCTATTGGAAGAAAAGGAAAGTGCTTCAGTAAGGGGTTTTTTTTTCCAAATGATTTATTGGCTCTTTCGAGTATATCATTTATGCTATCACCTAATTCCTTTGGCATTGAATTGTTATCAGTTCATATCTAGTATTTTTCAAGACCTTTAAATGATATATATTGAAGAGATTTTATTAAAGAAATTTATAATATTGTGTAGCGTTTTAAGTAATCCAGTTCTCCGTGGGAACAGTGATATTACTGGATAAGTGGCAAAGAAAAGTGATTGCCCCTTTCCTGTGTCGTGAGCTTCCCAGATAGGCTTTGGTAGGTGCTTGTAAGACAGAGTCAATGTGTTTTCTATTTGTAACTTAATAAACTTTGCACTTCATTGTAAGACAGAGGTGTGTGACTCATTTTCCTGGCACACACGCTACCCATCTCTAATCTCTCTCATCTGCAGTTATTCCTGACTAGCAAGATCCCAGGCCTTTAAGCCAAACTAGTTTTGGTATCAATCGTGTTTATCTTCAAATTGTTGAAACAAGAAATTAAGAACCACTGCCCATTAAAAGACTTTTAAATTTACATGTTGTCAAACTGTCAGCCTGATTTACTAATTTACCCCATTTGAATTGATTAAATACAATTGCCATATTTAATGACTGCTCATGACCCGTTTATTTATCCATCAATTCACTCATCCATTGATTTGTTTGCTTATTTATTGAATTATTTGACTTACTCTTATGCATGACTCAATAAAAGTGTTTACTAAATTATAAAAAGTGTAACTTAAAATAGTAAAACAGCCCAATTAAAGGACAGGAGGCAATTCAAATGAGAAATCAACACTAGTGGAAAAAGAGTATACAGATATCACGGTGTAAGACCTTGCCCTGCTTGTAGGGCTAAGGATATTTGGCTCTGGTATAGCTAGTGGCCAAATACAATTTCTTAAAAAAAAAAAAAAAGAAGGTGGTTCCTTGGGAGTAACCACAGTGCTTTTTCTGATAGCTCTTTCAAAGAGTAATTGTTCACACTGTTGGGGACTGAAAGCTGTCCCCCATAAAGACATGTCAAGTCTTAATCTGCATTCCTGTGTGTGTGAACCCATGTGTAAATAGGGCCCTCGGAGCTGTTACTGTCAGTTATGGTGCTATTATTAGTTTTAGTGTGGACTCGTTTTGTGAATAGGACTTTTGAAGATCCTATGTAGATGCGGCCAGATTGAGCCAGGATAGGACTTAATCCATAAGCCTGGAGTCCTTTTTTTTTTTTTAAAGATTTATTTATTTTATTACATATCTCCCCTTCCCCCCCGCTGCGGCGACGCGCCGAGACTTGGTCACTGCGCAGGCGCGGCTTTCCCCGCTTGTGGGCGGCTTCTGCTTCCATCACGGCCGGCTTTTCAGTTCGCGGGTGGCTGGTTGCGCTGGATTCGCGGGCGACCTGCCCTGCCCGTGGCGGCTTTTGCCTGTCCGTGGCAGCTTTTTTGTCCTGCCCACGGCGGTTCTGGCCCGCCCATGGCGGCTTGCCATTCTCAATGGCGGTCTGCCCGCTAGGAGAGGTCCCCGGGAACCGAACCTGGGGCCTCCCATGTGGTATGCCGATGCCCTATCCACTGGGCTATAGCCTGGAGTCCTTATAAGCCAAGGAAATCTGCATACAGCCAGTCAGTAGAAACCAGAAGTCAGTGGAAATCAGAGGAGTAGACAGAAGAGTTCAATCATCATGTGATGGGAAATGGCTGAAACGCTACGGACTTTGGAGAAAGCGGGGCCCTCTCAATACCCTGGATTTGGACTTCTAGCCTCCACAATTGCAAGCCAATAAACTCCTGGTTAAGCCAACCAGTACATGGTATTTCTAAGAGCTAAAACATGAATGGCTCTTCATAATAGCAGCTCGAATTCTCACTTGTAGATTGGAAAATCCTGTTTCCATCCATAAGCAAAATTCAGGTGAATTTTCACCTGCGAAATCTCACTCTGCTTGTATACTCTTAAATTTACAAGGATATGTAATCCCTTCTCCCCTTTTAAAATTACTCTTTGGAGCCAGGGCTTTCTGAAAGATTTTTGCAATTTAAGAATCATTTGCGTGGCCGGCTCTATAGCCCAGTGGATAGGGCACCGGCATACCACATGGGAGGCCCTGGGTTCGATTCCCGGGGACCTCTCCTAGCGGGCAGACCGCCTTGAGAATGGCAAGTCGCCATGGGCAGGCCGGAGCCGCCGTGGGCAGGGCAAGAAGCTGCCACGGACAGGGCAAGAGCCGCCATGGGAAGGGCAGGTGGCCCGCGGATGGAGCGCAACCAGCCACCCGCGAACTGAAAGCCAGCCGTGAACGGACACAGAGACCGCCCACAAGCGGGGAAAGTCGCGCCTGCGCAGTGACCGCTCTCGGCGCGTCGCCGCAGCGGGGGGAAGGGGAGATATGTAATAAAATAAATAAATCTTTAAAAAAAAAAAAAAAAGAATCATTTGCAGAGCTGTTGCTCTGTGTGCACGTTATAATAGGTACTGGGGAGTTAAAGGTAAGTATTCCTTCCGCCAAAGAGGTTTTGTTTTAGTACAGAATTTTTCACCAGAGTGCTGGTAACAGATGTTTTTTTGTGGTAGATGGGCATACCTTTTTTATTGTATCATAATGATTATTTCAGTGTAATGTGTATTCCATTTATGAGAGTTATGTAAAGTTTCCTTTAAAATAAATTTGAGTGAAATTGTGAATTGATTTAGTGACAAATACTAAATAAGTTAAAGATTGTAGGAGCTATGACATCAGTTTTGAAGGTGGTATAACAGCTTAGTCTGAGACATAATTTTGTAGAAGACCATGAAGATGAAAGATTAACTACAGTACAGAAGATATTTTTTAATGTCGGAGATGTGGACTTGATAACGGGTTAATGCACAGGTGGGAATGGATTGGGGCAGAGTGAGGGAGGGCAAGCCACAGAGGAGACCTCTGAGCTAGTAATTGAGGGATGTGTAGGAGTTCGTTATGTGGGGAGGGGAGGGCGTATAGGGTCAAGAATAGTAATGTTAATACCTTGAGGTATGAAACAGCATCATAAAAAATAACTGCCAGTAACTTGGCAAGGATGGAAACAAGATTCACGTGGATGAAGGACGGAGGCATAACACTGATCAGAGTCAATTATTCCTGAGGGCGTAGTATGTGCCCAGTTCCTACAGTGCACAGGAGCCAGCAGCACACCACAGCCAACACCTCCCTTCATCACCTCCTTTAGGTCTCCTTCTCTGCATTTCCTATTTGATCTCCCCAAGAACCACAGGAGGTATGTATTTTTAGGATGCTACATCCAGCTCCAGAATTGCTTTTTACATTGTAGTTTGTCTGCGTGGTGCTACACATAGATTAATATCCCACTTTTACACATTAGAAAATTTAAGCACAGAAAGGGTAAATAATTTCCCCAATATCACACAGCTGTGAGTAGCAATGCTGGATTTAAACCCAACTCGTACACTTTAGATAAAGGAGCGATAGCTCTACTCCATGCTTCATTTCAGGGGAACCTGGGCTTATTCTTGTTGGCAATGGGAAGACACAGAAATATTATGAGGGACGGACTATAGTGATCAGATTGGTACGTTAGAACCCACTCTGGCTGCAGTGTATTGAAAAGATTGGATCAGTGTGAGTCTAGAGGCAGGGAGACCAATCATTTTGGATCAGTCAAGATCTGATGAAGGTTAAATAAAGATCAAGATGGCAACACTGATTTGGAGAGTGCTGGATATCTGTCTGCTCTCTTTTTCAATCAGGGCATGAGAAGCCAGACTCTGATACTGTGTCTCCAGGCTGGCACTGGTCTCCTGTGTCCAGGAGAGGAAGGTATTCATTCACTCAAGCCATAGCCCCTGCTTTGATCTCATGGCTTTTCTTGGTTGGTTCTCAGTTATATAGGTCTGCCCATCACTAGCATAAGAAATTCCTCATCTCTTTCTCTGATTACCTGTAACCTCACTCCCATTTTCTTGAGCTCTTCCCATAGTTGTAAACTTTCATTTGAAATGGGAGCCAAAGCTAATGGATAGCCCAGTGGTATAAAAGTCATGTTTTCTTGCTTATTTTTTAGTTATGTGTTTATACACTGCTTAATCTTTTACTCTAGCTTGTAACACATGAAAACATTCATTTATCTCAGAAGTGTTTCTCAAAGGGAAGCCCTTGCATTACCTGCATCAAAATAATCAGAGGGGCTAAACATATTTTATTACCTGGCCTTGATCCAAAGATGTCCAGAATGAGAATCTGAGGACTTGAACTAGGATCTGATATTTAACTGGCACACCCAGTTATTTCTGATGTTGAGAATTAATGGATCCCATTTTGAGGAAGACTAATTTAGGACCTAGTGTTACAGAAATAATATTTTTATTGATTCCTCATTTCTCTTTCTTTTACTATTCTGTGTGGCTTATAATTTCTTTTGTGGAACAGATAGAGAACACGTTAGTTCTATTTGTTTAAGTAGGCTCCTATGGTAAACAAAACAGAAGTGATGGAGAGTAAGGTTTCTGTACAGGAAGAGAGTACAAAGGTTGCACTGGGTTCTGAATTGTGTAGGGACCAATCTGTAACTCCAAAAAAGTTTGTTTTAACATTGTCTCCACAGATAATACTCTCCACAAAATCCTAACCATCTCTCATCATCTGTCATCACCCTTGGTCCTATTTCCTCAATGTTTCCATATTCTGATTTGATCCAATCTCCTAACCTCCTCCATCCTCACAATGCCTTCCCTGTTTCCGCTGGACCTCAGGATGTCTGTCCTTGCAAAAACCCTTAGTCCACAACCTTTTAAATGCCTTTCAGTTTCCCCTTCAGCTTTGTCAAATGGTGTTGTCCCCACCTCCCACCTCCCCACCCCTGATCTTAATGTAAATGCCCTCCATCTTAATTACTGTTTTCAAATGATTGCCCCTCTCTCTTCCCTCAAAAACCCCAGCTGCTTTGACACTTGCTAATTGAACTTCCCCTACTGCCCAACTGCTGAGATCAAGAATCTTTTGGAGAGGGCAAGGAAGTTACTCTAGGGTGCTTGAGAAAACTGTTCATTAGGAACTTTCTCACCGGAGACCTAAGACAGGTGATGAAGGGGTGCTGCTGGCTGCCGTGCACTGCAGGAACTGGGTACTGGGGAAGCCACATGCTGAAGGAATATGGAGCTGAAGAAACCACATGCCTTGTGGGAACTTGCCAAGCAAGCAAAGTGGAACCAGGAAGGAAAATCCTTCCTCCTGCAGTGCCTATCCAGCGCCATCTACTGACAAAACTAAATGTTGTGCCAGCTGGCAAAAACAATGTTTAAAGAGAACAGCTCCATTTTCACAGAGTAGTAAAGAAGGGTGGATGTGGAGCTGAGAGGCAATAAATTGATAAGCAACAAAAACTATATATTTATATTATTTATTAAAGATTTGTAACTTGATCTAGAATCTTTTGTCTCTCTTTGGTTATTCCCTTTTATTAGCCCCCCGCTCACCTGCTCACATGTTCTTCCAGAATACATTAGTGTGTCAGATTCAAATTCATATTCCATTGGGAAGTTTTAATTTGTAATTAAATTAAGGCTATGAATTAACTTAGACATATTTTTAACTTTACCATGTTCAGATTGTACAAATAAATATATAATATACTTCTTGATTCATTTTTATATGTCTTACTAAATATTTGTAGAACATTTTTACATTAAACTTTCATATTTTTAGTTAGGGCTATTCTAAATATCTTCGCATTGGTTCTTACAGTATTTGGTGGTGATGTTTTGCATTATTTCTCTTTTTTTACCTCCATTGTATTTTCCATTTCGTTGTCATTGGTGTTTAAGATTATTGATTTTTAAACTTACTCTTTTATAGCTTAAAAGATTTTATAACTTAAATAGATTTTGAATTTATTCTCTTGGTTCTTCAAAGTCAACACTCATATTACTTAAAAGTCGTTTTCCCTCCTCTTTGTCTTTTCATGAGTATTGTAACATTGAAGCAGTTCAGAGAATGGGTTTGCTCATTACCCAGCTCAGCCACTTAACGGTGTGTGATGACATGGACCAATTTATTTAATTGCTTTGAGGCGCTGTTTGATTATTATCTCTGAAATAGGATAATAATCCTCCTTACTTCATAAAATTATTACAATGATTAAAGGAGATAATAATTGTAAAATGCTTCACACAGAGCTTATAATAAATTTTCTCTTTAATTATGCAGTAAGATGTGGAATGACAAATATTTGGGTCCTAGCCTCAGAAAACAAAGGTGGGGCTGCCACACAACACCTGTAGAACTTGCTGTGACATTTGCATTCCCATCTGTCATGGTTTGAAGATGTATGTACCACAGAAAAACATGATTTAAATCTAATCATTACTGTGGGTGTGCACCCATTCTAAGTAGGCTCTTTGGCTGAGGCTCCTTCAGTTAAGGTGTGACCCACCTGAGTCAGAATGGGTCTTAATCCCCTTACTGGAATCCTTAATAGGAGAATGAAATACAAACAGAAAAAGAGAATGCCACAGAAGCAAGAATCTGAATGCAGCAAAACCTGGAAAAGAAGGGAGAGGTCAGAGGCACCGCCATGTGCCTTGCTGTGTGGCAAAGGAGCCAAAGATCTCCAAAAGTGAGTTTTCAGAAGAAAACATCGTCTTGATGATGCCTTGATTTGGACATTTCCCTGGCCTCAAAACTAAAGCGAATAAATTCCCATTGTTTAAGCTGAACCTATTTCATAATGTCTGCTTTGAGCAGCCTATGAAACTAAAATACCATCCCCATCACACCCTCCATCCTATTAAATTGAAGCCAAAAAGTCTTTGGGGGGGTGGAATTTTGTACATCTTAGGTCTCCTGAGGAAGATATTTGGCTTTTCCCTTAACCTCTGAAGATGGGAAAGGTATGCTTTATTGACTCAAAGACTGGGTCTACAAGAGACCATCTCAAAGATATCATGGCATCTGCTAGTTAGGCAGGCAGGCTTTTTGTTGCCCCATGGAAATCTGGTTATTAGAAACTCAAGGTCAATCTAATATACTAGAATGTATTGTAAGGAGAGAGTTCTTAGCGAAGCTTTAAGAGTCCTCAGGATTTTGTTGGATGCGTGTGAGTATACACTAATACCTGCTATCTTCCTGGAGAATTCTGAAGGTGGATGGCTGTCTAAATCTTGTAATGGGGGAGCAAGATCTAGAGGGAATGTAGTAGATGAAGCTTTCTTTCTGAATTTTGTCAAGCAAGGAAGTATTTATTTCCCATTGGCCATGTGAATGCCTTAAAAGATAGTCTCAACCCAGCCAAGAGAGTTGACTGCCAGGCAAAGGGATCTTAGAGTTTAGAGGTTGTGGGTAGACTTGTGTAACAGTTTAGTATTATTTATGAATACTAAAAATAGTTATTGGATTATGTTTATAAACTGGTCTGTTCCTCTGCGTGTATTAGATTGTACTAAATTCAGAGGCTTCACTTTTACTCTTGATTAAATTATGATTAAGGCTTGATTGGGCCACATCAGTAGGACATTGAGCCCCTGTCAACTTGGTGGGTGGGGACTCACAAAGAGAAATGACCGGAAAGAGCAGAGTGCAGTTTTGATGCTAGAGCCGTGGGAAGTAAATATACAGGAGAAGAGCACAGAGGAATAGAGACAGCTCCATATACATGGCAGAGGCCCCGGGAAGAGAGAGATCCTTATAGCCTACAGCCGACCTTTTGGAGAGAACAGAGCAGCTGAGCCCAGGAAGAAATGAGCTCCAGGGAGAGAGACTAGTCTTATGCCAGCCTACAGCTAAGACCAGAAGAAGCTGGGACCACGAAACTGAAGAGGAAGGCTGAACTCTCGCAGAGGCTGGCAGCCATCTTTCTCCAATACATGGCAACAGACTTTGGTGAAGGACGTAATTTACACTTTGTGGCCTTGTGACTGTAAGCTTCTATCCCAAATAAATACCC
>PVKH010020525.1:0-14563 GCA_004027955.1 Chaetophractus vellerosus | reverse complement strand
AGAGCAGGGGAGGTGGGGGCTTGCTAATGTAGGTAGCAGGGGAAGGTAGCATTGGGAATAGTGCAAAATGAGGCTAGAAGGGTAGGCCAGCTCCAGGTCAGAAAGGACTTTGTATGTCATGTGGAAAAGTTTTGATTATATGCCATGGGCATAAATTCAAAGAGCTCAAAGGATAGGATGACTTTTTAAAGTGTTAATTAATGATTTGTTTTATGCACCAGGTCTATTTAACCCCTCACTATGTGGAATAAATTCAAATCTTTAGCCTTGTCTGAGAGTTAAAAGAGGTGAAATTGTGATATGTGAAAAATTTTAAGCATTAGGAAATAATAAGAAGTGCTTAAGTGAATAGTAAAGACCAAAATGTGCATTGGCGTTTGAAGGCAGGAGAGACAGTGGAGTAATTAGGAAGAGGGTAGAAACTGGATTGGACCCTGGAGTGCTAAAAGGACTCCATTTCTGGAAAAAAGCAGAAAGAGCAATCTTTGGGAAGAAGGGAAACCTGACCACAAAATGCTTTTGGCAGCTGGAGGGAAACCACGCTGAAGGGAAATGAAGAGACAGAAAGCTGAAGATGTAAGCCAGAACTTCTGGATTGACAAACGCTGTGCCTCTGCTTCCACCTTCCACAACCATGCCACCTATCTTCTTCCTACTGAGCCCAGAGGCAGCTTTGGATTCCTTCTCAATCCAATGTTCACAGAGCCATTTCCAATTGGAAGTACATTCTTTAGGATACCATTATATGTTTTTGATTGGTGATTTCTTGATTTCAAAGACTTTTCTATGTGTTGTTGCAGATCATGAAATGAAGGGAGGATCGCAAAGGTGGAAGCCAAAGCTGTTGAAACTTTCTTTAATTTGTAAATTACACTTCAGGTATTCAGAGGCTAAATGTTCCAGCTATTATTTTCGAAGATATAAGGAGTATTTGAACTGAATTTACACCGATAGTATCTCCAAAAGAAACAAAGCCATGACACACCAAAAGTTTTAAACAAGAATGTCATGCTGGAAAAGCACAGTTTCACATTTCCATTTCTCCCTTAGGATATGGCTGACCTCAAACAGAGGAACTCTGAAATCTCCCTGCCTGCCTTTTTGCCACTAAGAAAACAGACACATGGTTCCCCAAGGCCTTGATTAAGAAAGAAGCTGGAAGAACTTGCAGAAGAGTTTTCAAACTGCCAGTGACCTTGCCAAAACCCAGTGGAAGAGTCTCTAGAGAAGCAGAGGTCATAGACGTTTAAAGGTTTGATTATTTTTAAAACTTTTTACTACCTTCTCGGTAAATATTGCCTTAATTCTTCATTCTTGCTAGCAAATTGTCATTTAGCACCCAATAATTCTCTTATTAAAAGCCTAGAGAGTTATTACTTTCAGGGATGGGTGACTTTAATTGCCTTGCTCTCTTCCACAACTTTGCAAAGTGTTTCAGATGACAAAGGTCTCTCTCTTTCTCCCTTTCCCTGAATCTAGTCCTCTTTTTATTGTGAAACATAAAACCTTAACTACTGTGAATCAGATATACCATTAAGAGAAAAAATACCTCATGGCAAAGTGATTGCTTAGTGGAGACAAACTAAGACCTAATTTCTAGACTTGGCTCTGTGAAGGACTCAATAATGCTGTGACCCTCAGAAAGTAGATTAAGTTCTTAGTATGTCTTTTTAATTAGTAAATGTGGATAATAAAAATTTTCTCTAACCCTCATAGAATTGCTGTCAGGATGAAATGAGATAATATATGTTGAGAGAGGTTTCTAAAAATATAGTATTACGAAAACAGGATTCTTCTCTGTTATCATAATTCTAGTTACCTGCTTGATTAAGAAATCTAGATGTTGATGTGGGGATATGTTTGTCCCATATAATGAGGTGGTGTGTCACAGTATGTGCAGTAGACTCTATGTTTTAGTCCTCCACCTGCATGTGTACTGAGATATCAGCCATCAGACCAATAGTATCCTGCAAGGCTCATCCATTTGTTCATCTATTCACTCTTTCAACAAATATTTATTGAATGCCTACTATGCACTGGGCACCATTCTAGGTCCTGGGGAAAGTGCATAAACAAAACAGACAATTGCCTGCCCTCATTATTGCTTATATTCTAATTGTACAAGACATAAACCAAGCAAGTATATAAGCAGTATGTTATATGGTGGTAGGTGCTACGGAGAAAAAGAAAGCAAGGAAGGTAAATGTTGGACAGGTGTTGCCAAACTATGGTCCACTGGTGAAATATGGGCTGCTGCCTGGTTTTGTAATAATGTTTTATTGGAACACAGCCATGACCACTCATTTACATCTTGTCTATGGCAGCTCTGAGTTAAATTTAGTTAATACTCAAATATTTACAGTCTGGCCCTTTACAGAGAAAGTTTGCTGGCTCCTAATGCTGGCCATCTTAGGCCACTTTAAGGACTTTGACCTTTACCCTGAGTGAAATGGGATGCCAGTAGAAAGTTTGAGGAACAAACTTATCTAGATTTTTTTGTTTTAAAAGGACTGCCTTGGCAACTATGATGAGAACAGACTCTGGGGGCAAGAGTAGAAGTAAGGAAACCAGTTAGGAAGTGATTGTAGTGATGTAAGGGGGAGAGAAACACCTTAGTGCACCACGATAAGAATAAAGTCATAAACTTGGTTTCTGGATATATTTTGAAAGTAGAGAAGTAAAGGGTTTTGTCCTGAACAACCGGAGGGATGAGGAGATGAGAAGCAGATTTGGGAATGGACATCAGGAGTTTGGTTTGGATATAGTAAGTTTGAGATACCACACAGCCATCCAAGTGGACACGGCAAGGAAGAATCTACTAGTTATCAATGTATAGCTGAGGGTTCATGTCATGAAACAGAACAAGGCCTTCAAGGGAGCACTTCCTCATCTTTATTACTTAATTGCATTTTGTCAGTTGGTGCTCAAATGGCCTACATATTTGCTGGCAGATAAAGAGAGAGCTTTATGTGGTGGGGCATAATACAATCACTCCTTATATACTTCTGGATGGCTAGTCAAGTCATACCCTGATCCTACTTCTAGTGCAAAGGAAGTAGGAAAGGGAGACTTTGGAAATTTAAAAGTGATATATTGAGCCTAGTTTTGAAAAGGAAAACATCCTGCAAGAAGTGTTTCTGCTTCCATAGATTAGAATAATTTTTATCAGACATGCTATTTCTCAGAATGGCAAGCAAGAGAAGAGAAGTGACATTTATTTAAAAGCTGCTATGTTCCAGGGATTTTACAAACAATCATTCATTCCATATCTCTGCGCTTGAATTTGCAGAACTGGGCTGAAGCTACTCCAATATTTCTATCCTTTTTCCTTCCAGATGGAAATTCAATGAGGATAGTTCCTGTTTCAACATCTCTTATGTCAGAGAGAAAACAAAATCCAAAATTAGTGCAAACATATCCCTGACTTTCAAAAGAGTTCACTTTCAGGTCACTTCTGAATTAACATTCTATTTAAACAAAGCAGGTTGGTCCAGCCCACTAATTACTGTTTTCTTTCAAAGACTAAATAAAATTTTATAAAACATCATCATGGGAATATGTCATGCACATTCCCTGGTACCATAATGATTATTTTTATTTAAAATAAGCATATTTGCACACATGGTCTATGCAAGTTCTGGGGACAGAGTGCAAATTGTTCAACTCTCTAGATGAAAGTGTACAGATATTACACACAGCTGAGAATAGAAGGAGATGTTGTCCACTGACTGGATCATAAGTCTGGTTTCTCAATTGCAGGACTGTTGACACTTTGGGTTGGAAAATCCTTTGTTTTAAGGGTTGTCCTGTGCATTGCAGGATGTTCGACAACATCCCTGGCCTCTACCCACTAGATACCAAAAGCAAACCCCCCTTCTCTCAGTTGTGACAACCAAAAATATCTGAGATTTTCAAATCCTCCTAGAGGATGGGGGATGTTGAGAACCACTGACTTAGAGGGTAAGTTCTGTGTCCTTCATCTGGCATTGGAAATCTTCTATGGTTTACTGCCAATTTTTTTTCAACGTTCCTCTCCACAATCTTACCTTGGGATGTCTGGTCTAATTAATGTTCCCTCCAAGGGTTTTGCTCCTTTTTGAGTCAGTGCCTTTGTGAATAACTGCCCCCTTTTGGAATTCCCTCTATTTCTTCTAGCCAAATTCTATAGATGCTTATAAACTCAATGAAATACCTCATGCTTCAGGAAATCCTAGCACAAAGTCATAGAAAATGGATGGGGCTAGCCTGGTTCTTTTACAGCTGTGGACAATGAGGCCAGAGAGGTCATTGTCTACCAAAGTCATGGGGTTTACACGGAGAGCATAGAACCCAGAGCCCTGCCTCTGAATCCATTGTGCTTTCCAGCCCACCTGCTTCCCAGGTGTCTCTGGTACCATTATAATTTCAACCTTGTCTAAAACTTCTGGAGATATTGGTTCTTATCATCCATTATAATAATTAGAATACTTACACACTATAATATCAACATGTCATTAAATAAGCATGTGAGGTACAAGATTACTTACAAAGATAGGACAGAAGAAATTAATCGGTCTACCTCATAAATTTATCACAATTCAGTATAGACATCTTTATTTATGGAGCAGCATTTTTAAAATCTCTTAATACATTATTTAAGAAGATTTTGTTACATCAGCATTGTCCAAAGGAAATTTAATGTAAGTCACATATATGAATTTAATAGTAGTAGCCACAGTAAAAAAGGAAAAAAAATGAATTTAATTTTAATAATATGTTTAATTAACCCATTGTATCTAAATATAGTCTGTGATAGATTGAATTACATACCCCGTTTAGACTTCTTTAATCTTAATTCTCATCTTTGTGGATGTGAATCCATTATTATATATATATAAATAGGACCTTTAGAAAATGTTAATTTTAGCTAAGATGCAGCCCAAGTGCATGAAGGTGGGCCTTATTCTGGATTACTGGAGTTCTTTATAATCAGAAGAAATTCAGACATGGTAAAAGAAAACAATGGGGAGGAGCCAAAAGCTGGAAGTTAATGGAAACTGGAAGAGAAAGAAGAGGGCATCCCCATGTGACAAGAGGCAAGATAAACCCCAACGATGGCCAGAAGCCAGCACCAGAAATCACAGACTTTGGAGGAAAAGCACTGCCTTGCTGATACCTGAATTTTGGACTTCTCCTAGCCTTAAAACCATGAACATAAATTCTCATTGTTTAAGCCAACTCATTGTGTGGTATTTGTTATACTAGCTCCGGAAAACGAAGGCATTGTCATCTTAACATGTAATTATGTAAAAATTATTAAGGTATTTTACATTCATTTTTCTGTACCATGCCTTTCAAATGCTATGTGTATTTTACACTTAGATGCACCTCAGTGTGGTCTGGCTGCATTTCAGTACTCCAGTGTGCTAGTGGCTGTTGTGTTGTATAGCACAGTCTTCTGTATATCACCACTTCACAGAAACCATTGTGTTTAAATTATTTGATCATTAGAACCCAACTCAGTCTTCTCCCTGCACACCTGCTCTTCCCACCTCCCCATGTGGACTCTTGCAGTCAGTGTCCATCTGAGACAGGTGCATCTGCCACAACTTGGCTTCATCTCCATCTTGGGCTGTTTTCACACATGTATCTAGTAGGTCTCCAAGCCCTGTCACTTTTCTCCCAAAGTATCTCAAATCTCTCCCTCTTCTATAATCTCACTGTTACTGTCCCAGTTCAGTTTCCAAAGGGCTTCCTATCTCATTTCCCTATCTGTACCTTCTGCTTTGTTTACCCATTCTCCACAGTGCTCTTCATGTGGTTCCTAAATACATCTGACTGTTCATTTGTCGAAACTCATGGTCCAGTCTTCAATTAAACAACCAACAATTAAACAAGACTGTGCAATCATTCTTGTAGTCTTTTCTTCCCCAGTTTCCCACAAGCACACCTTGCTTCCAGCATTAGCAGGACATTCTCTGTTCCCTGAGGGCTCTATACTTTCCTAATTTTTGTCTGTGGCTTTCCCCCTTCTTTGCTTGTTGAGATCTTACTTGACTTTTTAAATCCATCAACTAGAAGCTGATTTGGGAGGCTTTTCAAGATTGATCTCCTTCTCTCCTCTCAGTCCTTACTGTGCCATCCCACCATGTGTCTTGGTGTATATATGTGTATGTTTGTGTTTGTATCTGTGTGTTTTGAGGAAAACAAGTGCTCAGCTTCTAACGCACTGGGAAATATACTTCTTGGTTGTTTCTGTGTCCCTTCTTCTCTATTAATGTTAGCAAAGCACATTACTCCTCTTATGAAATGAATTAGTTGAGATGTTTCTACTTGGTGCCTCTCCAACCATGTCTCTGGGGTCTAGCTGCTTCCATTTTGCAAGGGCTCCTTTTCAGAGTGCTGCACTTCCAGCCAAGGAGCAGGGAGAATTCACACCTGTTCTTAGCTGCCTGAAGCTGGACTTTCATTCCTTTTCTTAATAGCAAGTCCCCAGTCATATGGCCATAACCCAACCACAAGGGAGACTGGGGAATGTGGGGAAGCACGTGGAGAGGTGGTACCTGGGACAGTCACATCCACATTCCCTATAGCCTACCAACGTTTTCTTTCATTCTACCAACTCTTATTTTGCTCTCTAGTCAAAGTAGATTTCTGCCTGCCAAAACACACCAAAGGAAATAAAGCATGACTCATTAAGAATATATCTCTCTTTTTTTCTTAATGGCAAGATTTAGACAATACAATCTGAAGTAAAGTCGACAGCGAAGAGTCTGTATAGTTATTGAGCTGCTCCACTTGCAGAGCCTTCTCTAACAAAAAGGCTGTCAGAGGTTTCATTGTACTTGTTCCTTTGCATTTAAATCAGGAACTCTGGAAGAATATTAGAGAACTCTATCATGGCACTTTTATATTTTGGGCAATAAACTTCTCAGTTTCTAAGCTTAACTTCCTTCTTTGTATATCTTATATAAATTTCTTGCTTCTTTAATTGACAAGATTAAAACATATTTTTATTGGGTATTTAACACTTGTTCATTTTAGTGGACTCCTGTAGATTGTGTCTTTGGAACTCCCGAGGCCTGCTGGAAAATTTGTCCTTATTAATGTGCCATCTTCAATAACTACTCCTCCACAGTAGCTAGATAATCATTAAGAAGTAATGCAAGGTTGATGGACCCCATAATCTCATACCAAATACTACTGAAGGAGAGAGAATGGTTTGCTGGGGCCTGAGAGGGTTTGTGGGGACACAGGACTTTCAAAACAAAACCTGGGAAGGTCCCAGGCAAACTGAAATGAGTTAATCACCCTATGAGTATTTCTTCTTGAAGTACAGATTTGATTTCTCCTACTTGATGTTGTATTTTTATCTCAGGCCCCACTCCCTGCCCTACTGATGGAAGAAAAACATTGTGATGTAGAATCCTAGGCATATACAAAAGGAAAAACCTCAGAAATTGAACACTAATAGATTCATGACAAGTGGGTTTGGGGACTGGAAGTTTCCTCTTGGGGGAGAAGAATCACCATAAATAGTCACCGTAGGGGAACTATCCAGTTTTAAACATCAGGTTTTTATACCTAAAGAGTTTCTTCCTTGATTTCAAATTAAGATAATTTAAGAAATTATTCTCCAACACTTATTCCAATTTGGCTTTCAAACCAGTAATTTCCTTTCCCCCTCCCCCCAACAGGAAAGAAGGACAACAACGGCAGAGAGAAGAACTTTTGACGTGGCAACCAACGCTTATACCATCAAAACTTCTACTCCACTTTCCTTTTGATGGTAGCTGGCATATTTCAATTTTCTTTTTTAGTCCTCTCAACAGAGAAGGTAAAAAGGTAAAACTGCTTGGAAGGCATTTAAAAGTTATGACTTCAGCAAGTTTGCTTAAGAAAACTGGCTTTGCTTTCAAAATGACCTCTCTTTTCCCCAGTTTTCTTAAAATTTTGCATTACCTTAAAATAATCTGTTCCTTATAAGGAACCTAAGGTTTTATTGATTTATCAGCCTTCCCTGGATCTACTCTGCAGAAATTCACTGAAATGCTATTCCACTCTGCAACGGTGTAGCACCAAGGTGTAAAGACAAAATAAAACGTAATAGGCAGTCATGAGAAATTGCAATTTCCCTCCAAAGAGTAAACAGAAGAGGAAAGAAAAGTTTTATAGAGTGGCTTGTGGTTCCCTATGTACAGTTAAATCAGGCTGAGAATAAACCCCTAGAAGAAAGCAGAGATGAGACAGATAGAAATACAGAGAATGGGACATAGTGAGAGCATGAGGGGTAATGGAGAAGAGAGAAAGAGAAAGAGAGAAAGGAGCGAGAGCGAACGGGGAGAGGGATGAGGGAGGAAAGAGAGAGAGAGAGAGAGAGAGAGAGAGAATGAGAAAGAAAACTATTGATGATGATGTCATTTGCAACCCTGGGTTTAGCCATTTCTAATCTACCCCTGAACTTTTTGTATAATGGGAATACACATTTTCTTTTTTTTTAAAATATATTTTTATTACAGAAGTTGTGAACTTACAAAACAATCACATACATGTGTAGAATTCCCACACAACAACCCTTCACCAACACACTCCACCACTGTGGAGCATTTATTACAGATTGTAAGATAATAGAGTGGCTTGTACCACTAACTTGTCCATAGCATACGTTTGGCCCACATTTCCCTTTCGTTCTTAAGCTAGTTGGCTTGCAAACAGCAGATTTTTGAGTGATATGCTGTCTGGGTAGGCTGCCTTTTAATTGTCTGTTTACATTTTTATGGCTTCTCAGGATGGGGGCAGGCCACCCATCTCAATTTTGTTCCTTTGTGGTGTAAATTCTTATTCATTTATTCAATCAACAAATACAGATATTTACTGTGCACTTGATCAAGGCAAGATGACAAAAGGATGAAAGTCACAGGCTCTGAGGGTGGACCCACTCCTATGTCCCAATGATTCTCCCATGCCACAGTTACTAATTCATAAGGTTATTTATGAATTAGAATTAAATTGGGTTGACATTTGTAAAATGTTGAGAAGAGAAAGCACACTAACTTTTAGCTACGATTACAATAGATATTAATATTGTTATTGTTTTTGGTGATTTGTAAAAAGTGTACTGCTAGAGCGTTAAGACTGAAGTAGGGAAGGGTGGGAGATAGATAACTTTATAACCAGGAGCCGCTAAGTGTTGAAAGTGCACACCGGGAAGTGAATGTGGCTCAAGTGATTGGGCTCCTGTTTACCACATGGGAGGTCCCGGGTTCACTTCCCGGGGCCTCCTGGTGAAGGAAAGCAAGCCAGCCCGTACGACGCATTGAGCTGATGGACCACACGGCACTGTGAGCTGATGCAGCAAGATGACACAACAAAGGGAGACAAGCAGACACAGAAAAAAGTGTACAGCAAATGGACACAGTGAGCACAATCAGCAAGGGGTGGGGAGGATAAATAAATAAATAAAATAATATCTTAAAAAAAAGAAAGTGAACAGGTGCACATAGTTAATTTTTAATGGGTCATAGTAATATTGAGGGAATTTTTTTAAACAATTAAAATTTTCCAAAAGGTTTTTGTATATGCATTGTATAAGTCAAAAAGTAAAACAAGCAACATATAATGTTTTCAATTTTAAAGTATGCATAAATTCTTACTTTTCTGCTATTTTACATAAAAGGTAGTATATGATATTCATTGTATTATAGCTTTCATTTTCACTTAATAAATATCTATGACAAGACAGAAAGTTGCCTCCATTTTTATAAAAAGTTTCATTGTATTTAATTGGTTGGATATAGCATAATTTGTATAACCTGTGTGGTATGGATGGATATATGGGTTGTGGCTGAATTTAAGATATTGCTAGCAATTTCTCAGTAAGTCACTTTCTTGATCATGGTATATCTCCCCTGCCAGGTAAGTATAAGTCACTTTCTATGTATATCATTTTGCATGTGTACACATCAGCCTTGAAAAGTGATATTGCTGGATATAAGAGTACTTGTATATGTAATGTGGATAATTATTGCCTCCTTATCCAACATAGGCCATCTTACCAGCAATGTCTGAGGATGTTTGCTAATAGCATTCCCAACAGTGCTACTCAAAACTTTCAAATACTTTCCACTTTGATAGCTTAAAATGATAACATTGTAGATTAATCACCACTCTTTTATTGCAAAGTGAAGTTAAGCATCTTTTCATGTGTCTAAGAGCCATTGAAGTTCCTTTTCTGTGAACTGTTTGCTAATATACCCCAGCCATCTTTCCACTGGGCTATTAGTCTTTTCCTTTTCTATGGATGCTTTATAAATTTGGGAGTAAGCACTTTTTCTGTCATAGAATGGCAAACAGATTGCTGCTGTCTTGTTTTTGTACTATTTGTTTGTTTATTTGATTGTTTTTTTCTTTTGATTTCCTTTTATTTTGTCTGCCATGCAAAAGATTTTTGTTTTTGAATATAATCAAATTTATGTCTTTTCTTTTGTGCCTTATGGGTTTCAAGTCAATTAGAAAGGGTTTCCCTTTCTAGAGTTATGAAAGCATTCTTGCCATGTTTTCTCTACTATTCTTGTGCTGTAATGTTTTCCTTTTTTATTTTTTTATTTAATACTTTCTTAATTTAAAAAAATACTCTAAATTTCATAAATGTTACATGAAAAATATAGGGGATTCCCATAAGCCCCAATCCTTACCCTTCCCACACTTCCCCACATTAACAGCATCCTTCATTAGTGTGGTACATTTTTTATAATTGATGAGCACATATTGGAACATTGCCAGTAAGTGTGGATTACAGTTTACATTATAGTTTACACTCTGTCCTCCACAATTTTGCAAGTTATGACAAAATATATAATGGCCTGTATCCATCATTGCAACATCATTCAGGACAATTCCAATGTCCTGAAATTTCCCCCATATTTTATCTGTTTTTCCCTCTCCCTCCCCTCAGAACCTCTGGTGGCCTCTGCCTCCACATCAATGATAAAAGTTCTTCCATTGCTAGAATGACAATAACTCTATAGTAGCCAAACAGCATATAAATGCATTACCTTCCCCTTAGCATGGGACATGACTCCTGGGGATGAGCCTCCCTGGCACTGAGGGATTATTACCAAGCACCAAGTAGCAATGCACCTTGAAAAAGACCTTGACCGAAAGAGGAAAGGGTAAATACAAATGAGTTTTTATGCCTGAGAGATGTCAACGTGAGTTAGGAGGTCATTCCAGAGGTTGCGCTTATGCACATGTCAGCAGGATCTCATTGAATGCCACTGTAATGTTTTTCACATTAGTTTTTTTTTTTTTTTCAGGAGGTACTGGGGATTGAACCCAAGACCTTGTACATAGGAAGCAGGCACTCAACCACTGAGCTACATCTGCTCCCCAATGAGAGTTGTTTTTTTTGTTTGTTTTTAGGAGGTACCAGAGATTGAACCCAGTCCTTGTACATGGGAAGCAGGCATTCAACCATTTGAGCTATATCTGCTCCCCTACATTAACATTTTGATGCAACAGGAATTGAACCTGATATTCAGTGTGAAGGAATGACCCATCCCAATATCATTTGCTGATATTGCTATGTTTAGTATATAATAAATTACCACTTGCATTTGGATCTAGTTCTGGACTTTTGATTTTATTTCATTAGTCTTTCTTTGTCCATGTCACAGTAGGAGACAGTTTTTAATATTAAATCTTTATAATCTATTTAAATATTTAGTCTAGTCCCTGCTCATTGTTCTCTTTAAGAAATGTTCTGGTTGTCCTTGTTTGTCTAAATTTTATGAAAACTTTAAAATCATCTTGTCTCTTCACACCTTTCCCTGCTATAGGTAGACATTTTTATTGAGATTACTTAAATTTAGATATTAACTTTGGCAGAATCAGTATCTTTATGGTGTAGAATTGTCCTATCCAAGAACACAGCATATCATTTTATTTTATCAAGATTTCTTTGGAGTTTTCAGAGTTTTCAAATTTTGCTTTATATAGCTGTTAAGCATTTCTTATTAAGTTTATCCCGTTTTTTTTTTTTTTTTTGCTTTTGCAAAAGGGATAAGTGTCTTCTTGGGTTATCTAAACCCACAATCATGTATCAACAAACAGAATTTTATTTTATTGCTTATATATTGACAAAATTATTTTTTAAATTGTATACTTCTAAATCTTTTCTCTTCAGTTTGTATTAATTGGTGCCTTCAGTATAATGTTAAATAATGAAGAGAAAATCTTTGTCTTATTCCTATCAGGAAATTTATGTATATATATGTGTGTATGTATAGTTTTCTGATTTTTTTGTTAGTATTCATTTTGTTTGCCTTGTACTTGAAGAATGCTGTATGCACTATTTATACTCTTAAAACTATTGATTCTGTTTGTTTGTTTCCTCACATAATTTAATTTTTATGACTGTCCCATGGGTTCTTGAAAGGAAATGAAGACATATTTTCTATTTTCAGGATAGAATTTGAATTATAGCAATCAGGTATAACATTTTAATTATGAAATTTATGTTTTGTGTAATGCCCCTTATTTTTTGCTTAGATGACAGTTGGGGACTTAAAAAGAAGTTAATTAAAGACTCTTCCTATCAGTTTTTTTTTTTAAAGATTTATTTTTTAAAATTTATTTATTATATATCCCCCCCTTTCTGCTTGTTCTTGCTGTGTTCATTTTTGCGCTCTTCTGTGTCTGCTTGTCTCCCCCCGCTGCAGCGACCCACCGAGTCAGCTCACCGTGCGGCGGCCTGCCTGCTCGCGGGGGCTTGCCCTGCCCATGGCGGCTTGCCTTCTCAAGGTGGTCTGCCCACTCGAGGAGGCCCCAAGAACCTAACCCGGGGCCTCCCATGTGCTAAACCAGAGCCCTACCAATTGGGCTACCCCTGGCCCTCCTATTAGTTTTAAAATCAATTTTCCTATTTTCTTCTGTCATTTCTGTTTCATGAATATTCCTGATATGTTACTTGGTGGAATATCACAACCTTACTTTAAATTATAATCTTTAGAATTATAAAGTACCATTATTTATCTTGTTAATTATTTTTTGTCATAAATTCTACTTTGTCATATATTAAGATTTTGACCTTTGTTTCTTTTGTTCTTATTTGTCAAATATATTTTTGCCCATTTTATCTTTCTGAATCACTTAGTTCTACACATATATTTTTTCCATCACTTAATTGGGCACCTCTTCACAATTCTGCTAACAAATAAATGTCAATTTTAATTGCAATTTGTTTTTTTAAAATTTCTTTTGTTATTTGAGAATTTGTGAGTGAACAAAACAATCATGCAGCCTCACTTTAAATTATAAGCTTTAGAATTATAAAGTACCATTATTTATCTTGTTAATTATTTTTTGGCTTAAATTCTACTTTGTCATATATTAAGATTTTGACCTTCGTTTCTTTTGTTCTTATTTGTCAAATATATCTTTGCCCATTTTACCTTTCTGAATCACTTTGTTCTAGACATATATTTTTCCATCACTTAATTGGGCACCTCTTCGCAATTCTGCTACAAGTAAATAAGTCAATTTTAATTGCAATTTGTTTTTTAAATTTCTTTTGTTATTTGAGAATTTGTGAGTGAACAAAACAATCATGCATGCAACATAGGATTCCCATATATCACCCCTCCACCAACACCTTACATTGTTGTGACACGTTTGTAGCAAATGATGAAAGAACAGCATCATAGAATTATGCAATTTATTGTCCATAGCTTATATTTGGTTTATTTTTCCCACAAACCATTCTATTATTAATACCATGTATTAGTATTTTATATTTGTATAGTTCATGAGTGAACACTCACATGTTTGTACTGTTAACCACAGTCCTTCATTCCTTATGCAATTTTTTTAATAGAAATAACTACCAAGAATTCAGCCCCATTTGTGGTATGTGTAATACAGTGGTTTTTAACCCATAACATGCATTAGAATCATCTGAGGGTGTCTTGAGACAAATTATTGGGTCCTACCCCTAGAGTTTCTGATGCAGTAGGACTGGGGAGTGTCTGGCAAGTTCATAAGTGATACTGATATTGCTGGTTTGGGGACCAGATTTTGATAACTTTTGGTGCAATAAAGTGGAAAATCTAATCTAATCCTATGTCTCTATACCAAAATGAACGGCACTTGTGCTTGAAGAAGCTTGAAGAAATGTCAAAGTCATTTGGTCAAAATCTACCTTAATAAGAGGACCAGGGCAAAACAGATCATAAGTTATTTTGTGTGTGTGCTTACCTCTAATGTCAAGAAAGAATTAATTCTTTTTAATTTTAAGAGCTTGCATTGTCTTCTTGTTTCCAAGGGCAGTCTTTGACCCCTACTAGATTATAAATGTCATACTGGCAGGCAGCACTGGCTGCATGGACCTGTGACTTGGCAGTCTCACAGAGCCCCACAATTGGAGGGACTCCACACTTGGTTTAATATTCTTCCCTTACTGTCCTGAAGTTCTTTTTTTTTTTTTTAAAGATTTATTTATTTTATTACATATCTCCCCTTCCCCCCCCGTTGCGGCGACGCGCCGAGACTTGGTCACTGCGCAGGCGCGGCTTTCCCCGCTTGTGGG
>PVKH010020524.1:0-14563 GCA_004027955.1 Chaetophractus vellerosus | reverse complement strand
GGGGAGATATGTAATAAAATAAATAAATAAATAAATCTTAAAAAAAGAAGAACACAGAAGTAGATACATACAGAAGAACACAGAGAAAGAGAGATAGCTCCATAGACATGGCAGAGACCCTGGGAAGAGAGATGAGCCTAATAGTTTGCAGCTGAAGAGAACAGAGCAGCTGAGAAGCCCTGAGAGAAGAGCCTTATGCCATCCTACAGCTGAGATAAAAGTAATCTGGCACCATTAAGCCTTAAGAGGAAGAAGAAAGGCTGAATGAATCCTTGCAGACATTGGTTGCCATCTTGCTTCAACACATGGCAAATGACTTTGGGTGAGAAAATATCTCTTATGGTACCTTGAGTTGGTCTCTTTAAGGCCTTGTGACTGTAAGTTTCTACCCCAAATAAATACCCTTTATAAAAACCAAGAGATTTCTGGTACTTTGCACCATCACCCTTTTGGCTGACTAATACATATATGTTTTCTACAAGAGACTGACCTTAGACCAAAGGATACAAATAACCTGCAGGTGAGGTTGGAGAAAGATATTCTGTGCAAATAGTAACCAAAATAGAGTGGGGTAGTTATACTAATATCAGACAAAATAGAATTTAAATGCAAAGATATGGCATTATATATTAATAAATGGGGCAATCAACCAAGAAGAAATAAAAATCATAAACATTTATGTACCTAACCAGGGTCCCCCAAAATACATGAGGCAAACACTGGAAAAACTGAAGTTAGATATCTCTACAACAGTAGTTGGACACTTCAACACACCACTCTCATCAACAGATGGAACATCTTAACAGAAGATCAATAGAAAACTTTAATAATATGATAAATGAACTAGACCTAACAGACATATTCTGAATATTTCATCCCAAAAGAGCAGGATATACATTCTTCTCAAGTGCTCAAGGATTATTCTACAGGATAGGCCACATGTTGGATCACAAAACAGGTCTCAATAATTTCTCTGATCATAATGGAATGAAGCTGGAAATCAATAACAGGTGGAGAACTGGAAAATTCATAAATATATGGATATTTATCAACACACTATTAAACAATCAGTGTGTCAAAGAAGCAATTGCAAGAAGAATCAGTAAATATCTTGAGTTGAATGAAAACAAGAACACAACATATTGAAGTTTAAGAGATGCAGTAAAGGCAGTGCTGAGATGATACACTTAACACTACATTAAAAAGGAAGAAAGAGCTACAATGAAAGACCTAATTGCATACCAGGAATAACTAGAAAAAGAACAGCAAATTAATCCCTAAGCAAGCAGAAGGAAAGAAGAAATATTAGAGCAGAAATAAATGAAATTGAGAACAAAATATAATAGAGAGAAACAACAAAAACAAAACTTCATTCTTTGAGGTCAATAAAATTGACAAACACTTAACTCAACTGAAAAAGGAAAAAAGAGAGAAAATGCAAATAAGTAAAAACAGAAATGAGAGGGAGGGCATTACTACTGAATCCACAGAAATTTAAAAATTCCTAAGAATTTGATGTACAATTGTACATCAAAAAATTAGACAACTTACATGACATGAACAATTTCCTAGAAACACAGGGACAACCTACAGAGACCTACAGAGACTCTAGAAGAATTAGAAGACCTCAACAAACTAATCACAAGTAAAGAGATTGAATTGGTCATCAAAAACCTTCCAAAAAAGAAAGGACCAGATGATTTTGCAATGCATTGTTGGGACAATACTTGGGGTTTCCTGAAAGCTCTGGTGCGTTTCCCACCTCCTAACCATCCACTTTATTTCTAAATTGATTTCAAACTTAACTTCCTCATTGAAGCCTCCTCCAACCTACCTTAGGTAGAATTTCTCAGGCCCTGCTCTGTACTTTATTGTAGTGAAGAAAGGCTTTACTATAGCTTAGAGCACACTTGATGGCATTTACTTTAGTTGGCTGCAAAAATGCCCACATTCTTCCTCTCTGTGACCACACTCTTTTTAAAATAAAATTTTGTTGAAATATATCATGCATACATGAATATACATAAACAATAAGTATTTATTAAAAGTTGTGAACTTACAAAACAAGCATGCATATCATCATACAGTGCTCCCATACATCAGACTCCCACCAACACCTTGCATTATTGTGAAACATTTGTTTCAAACTATGAAAGAGTAATGTGACTTTTCAGGTCCTTTCATCAAGACAGAAGGTTTTTTCTACCCCTCCAGTTGGGCTGGCATTATGATTGTTTCGGTCATTGGAACAGTAGCAAACCTGATACAAACAGAGAATCAAAAGTGTTTGTGCATTGGGCTTCCCCTCTTGCTGCTTTTTGAACACTGAGATCCCATGGGAATGAGTCGAGGCCAAGCTGCTAGATGATGGGAGACCACGTCACGTAGAGAGATGTCCAGCTCTTGCAATTGTGTGGATTTTAGACCTTACAAATAATTGCCAACACATGACCATGCCAAGTTTAGAGCAGCTGAACCTGGACCAGATCAGAAGAAACCCACACTGGCAATATGAAAAATCACAAATCCAATAAATAATTGTTGGTTTAGCTCTGCACTTTTTGGGAAAAGTTAACCTTATTTTTTAATGATATCTCCCACCCCTATAGATCAGCAATGATATACAGGATATAATGAAGGACAAAGACATTGGAGAAGATCCTCAACACACAAGCCTGTGTTTTTTTTTTAAAAACAATGCTTTTGCTACTTCTGTTCCAGTTCTGAACATGAGTCAGGCTCAAGGCACCCAGAATATTTGATCCTATAGATCCACCATTTTCCCCTGAGGTGTTGCCACCTCTCCAGGAAGCTACCAAAAAGCAGAGTCCCTTTTAGGTACTTCTGTCTAGGACTTTATCTCACACAGCTACCTGCTATACCTGAGTCCAGTTCATTCAATGTGACCACTTGAAGGAGCTGAGACTTTTACCACAGGCCTTAAGAGCCATGCAATTTCAACAGCTTCTGCTTTTCAGAGCCCCAAAATCTGAATTAGGTAGGGAAAAACAAAAACAAGGAAAGATTGTGTGTGTACTTTCCAAAAAAGATTTATTTATTTATCAATTTTAGCCCCCCTTCCCCCCTCCCCATTTTTTTTTGTTTTGTGTCCATTTGATGGGCAATTCTCTGTGTCTGTTTCCAGCCCTCTCATCTCATCCTTCTCCTGTCTTCACAGATTAGATCCTGGGAACCTCCAATGTGGGGGAGAGGTGTCCTACCACCTGCACCACCTCAGTTCCTGATTTCTCAGTGCATCTCATCTTGGCTCTCCTTTGTGTCCCTCTCCTGTTACATCATCATCTTGTTGCATGGTTAGGCAGGGCCTGGGAAGCTCACCTGTGCACCTTTTATATTTTTCTTTGATTTTACTGGGAGGTCCCAGGTATTGGACCCAGGTCCCTTCATGTGTGAAATGGACAGCCAACCATTTGAGCCACATCTGCTCCCTGTAGTTTAACTTTTAATAAATTATCTTGTGTGCATATTCAAAAGGGTGCAGAAACAAAACTTTCTCTTGGTTATCTTAAATGTTGCAGAGTATGAAAAGACAATTTTAATTTTGCCACAATCTACAGGGAAGAACATAAAGAGCAAATGGGGAGAGGATTAACTCCTCATCCATTCCTCATGGCATCTTCACCCTCACACTTCCCCTGGAAGTCACTGGAAGTATTTCTTAGTTCTTCTCACCTCCACAAATGGCATCTGTCATGTTCCCACAACCAGGAATTGCTTTGTATCCTACTGTCACTGCAAAATTATATGAAAAGATAAACTCCAATGTGACAGCAGATAAAAGTAATAAAATGAAATTAAAATGGAATTGTTTTTCATATTTAATGACCTCACTGAGTCTTTTAGAAAATTTTACAATAGTTTCACAGGGAAGAGAGACACCTTCATGAGGGAGACACATCACAACTTGGGTTGGCTCTAAAATAAAATGACACTGGTGTAATATTATATGTGTGGTTTTTTTCTTCTTTCTCCTCTGTCTCCTCCACATAATGAAAGTTCCATAAGGATGGAAATTTGTCTCTTCTGTTTGTGTATCTCTGGTACCTGGAATTATGTCTGACACCTAGGAAGTACTAAAAAATATTTTTGAATGAATAAATGTGTGAATTTATATGTTGGGATTCTTAACTTTGCTCTGCTCACTTTATATTCACTGGTGAAAGCAAGAATAAGGATATTGAGAATATTCCAAATGTACTTTAGAATATATTAAAATGAAAAAAGAGCTTGTATAATGGAGTGATGGAAAAAAATGTTAGGCTCTGCACAAATAAAATATGCCATTCTTAACTTTGCATTGGAGGGAGACAGCTCTGTTTCTGCCATTCACACTGTAAGATATACCAACAGAGCAACCATTTATTTAAATCCACAAAGTCAGTAGAGCAAAAACAATCCTGCTCTAGCTCAAGCATTAGATTACAGAATTTTAAAGTGAATAAAATTGAATATCTGAAGACATTTTATTATGTACAATTTCTTGCTTTTAATTTTGGAAAGACAGGAGCCAGGGTGATAATGATAGCATTATGAAAAATTAGCAGATCTATACATTGTTAAAGAGAGGGCATAAGTTGTTACTTTTCACTATATTGATTGAATGACCATGATCTAGGCCATAACATTGCACAACTCCAGTTTATCTAATAGGCTTCTAAATATTAGAGTATCCTAGAATTCTTTGTCCTGTTTTTTCTACTCACACTGTCTCTATTTTGCCTATAGTGAGGATGTCCAAGTTTCCTTCTCCAGCCATGGCAGTTTCTTTGAGGTTCAGGCCTGTATATTTGGTGATTCACCAAACTCTCTGCATCTCATCTTCTTCCTCTGTGAAATATGAATTATTATAATCCAATCTCATATGTTTTTCAGGCATAGCAAATATCTTAAAAAAGGAAATACACTAAGAAGCCTGCCTTGAACCATAGTATGTACTCAAAGACCATTATCCCTTAGAATTATTATTTGATCTTTCCATGTTTTTATGTAATAGAAATACAATGATATCATGGTCATAAAACAATTATTGGTTCCAAACCCCATTCTATACTTAACAATGAAATTCTCAAGAATTCAGTGATAAGCTGACTTGTTCTCTACAACAGACATAGTTAGGAAAGATTGACTAGGTCCTTCCAAATATATTATTCCATCATTCCTATGGGTGAGCATTTAGAGAAATTTCAATCAACTTATCTGTCAAAAATTAGTATCATTCTAGCTGCTCATTCTAATACACTCAGTCATAATATCTGCTTAGGGCACCCATGGGGGATTGTGGCAGTTTGAGATTATTTATGAATCCCAAAAGAGAGATTATGTTTGTAAACTATGCTATTCCTCTGGGTGTGATACCCTTTGATTGTATTAGATTCTGCTGAGATGTCTTTGATTAAATTATGTTAAGATTAGGGCTTTGATTTGATAACATCAGTAGAGCATAACTCTGGTTGAGTCCCCATCCCCTTGGTGGGCTAATATAAATGGACACTCACTCAAGAAGACAGAGAAGAAGATACAAGAAGAAGAGAGAGCTCCATAGACACAGGAAGAGAGAGAACTTTGTCAGTTTTGATCCTGGAACCCTGGGGAAAGATGAGCCATTTGCCTGATAGTTTGCAGCTGAAGAGAACAGAGTAGCTGAGAAGCTGATAAGGCCTGGAAAGAAATGATCTCTATGCCCGAGTGATATAGGAAGCCCTGAGAGATGAGCTGTATGCCAGCCTACAGCTGAGATTGGAAGAAGCTGGGCCCATGGAGCCTTAAGAAGAATAAGGAAGGAGAGACCAGGCAGAGGTTGCTTGCCATCTTACTTCAACACATAGCAACTGACTTTGGTTAGAAAGCACCATTGAGTTGGACTCTTTAGGACCTTGTAACTGTAAGCATTCACCCCAAATATATACCCTTTATAAAAGCCAACAGATTTCTGGTACTTTGCATCAATACCCCTTTGGCTGACTAATACAAGGATATGCTCTGTTCTGGTTAAAATAATATTCTTTCCCCCTTTTTTTGGTCACTGCTCTTTGTCCTTCTCAATGTCCTCTGCTTTCATTTCACCTAAGGTATACTAAGTCTGTTTGAGGTTTATGCATAGAAATGCAAATAATTTTTGCATTTATGGAAATAATCCTATAATCTATAAATAATGACATTCAAATCTTTCATTGATTTTTCTTATCTTATTTTGCTAGCTTGGATGTTCAGCTTTATATATTTATTAGAAATAGCAAAAAATTCCACAGTTATTGTTAAATAAAAGGAAATAGCTAGCATTTCACCATGAAATATCATGTCAGTTGTAGTTTTCCAGGTTACAGAACTTTTGTTTCTAGTTTGCTGAATGTTACTATTACTCAACATTTTTGCTTTGCAACAAATGTGTTCTTCTCATCCCTTGAGATGAACATGAATATTTTCTTTTTAATCTATAAGTATAGTTATTTAAATGATAAAATTTTTATGATGATTTAGAGTTGCATGTTTGGAATAAGCCAGTTTAATCATGGTATAGTATATATTTTGTACCTTGCTGGATTTAGTTTCCCAGTATTTTGTTCAAGTTTTTACATCTTTATTAATGTGTGTTTATAGTATACTTTTTAAAATTTTATCATCTGTTTATACTTTGGTATCAGTGTTAGACTACTCTAATAAGATTATTTGGTTATTGTTTCCTTTTTTTTTTTTAAGATTTATTTATTTTATTACATATCTCCCCTTCCCCCCCGTTGCGGCGATGCGCCGAGACTTGGTCACTGCGCAGGCGTGGCTTTCCCCGCTTGTGGGTGGCTTCTGCTTCTATTCACGGCCGGCTCTTGCTTCAGTTTGCGGGTGGCTGGCTGCGTTCCATTCGCGGGCGACCTGCCCTGCCCGTGGCGGCTTTTGCCCTGTCTGTGGCAGCTTTTTGCCCTGCCCACAGTGGCTCTGGCCCACCCATGGCGGCTTGCCATTCTCAAGGCGGTCTGCCCACTAGGAAAGGTCCCCGGGAACCGAACCCGGGGCCTCCCATGTGGTATCCCAGCGTGCTTTTTATCCACTGAGCTATCTAGCCGGGCCCTGTTTCCTCTTTTACTATTCTTTGATGGATCAAAAAAGATTGGATTCATCTACTCCTTGCATGTTTGATAATCCTGTCTGTAAAAGGTCTAGGGCAGTTATTTTCTTTGCAGGAAGATTTTAAACTGCTGATTTTGCTAGTGGTTAAATGATTTTTCTGACAATTTATTACAAAAGTTGTAACTGCATGCTTTAGGGTGCTAGAGTCTTATCTTTAATTATTATTTGGATTATCACTATTTTCATCATTTTCCAGACTTGTTTGGGTTAGATCAGTCCTGTTACCAATTTTATCATCTTATACTTATTTGCTTTAAAGAAATTAACAGTAAACTGACTGTATCAGTCAGGATTCTCTAGTGACACAAAACTGACAGGAAATATCTGTAAATAGTATGAGATTTTATAAAATTGTCTCACACAACTGTGGGGGTGCAAAAGTCCAAATTTTGTAGGGGAGGCTGCAAGCTAGGGACTCCAATGAAGGTCCTCACTGAGTTGCCTAGGAGACACTGCCTATCTGAAGTAGAGCTGGAACTCTCTGCCTGAATGCTGAAATCATTCTTCCTTTTAAGGCCTTCAACTGATTGGATGAGATGTCACTCATTGCTGACAGCAATCTCCTCAGTTGATTGTAGATGTAACCAGCCATCAATGCAAGCAACTCATTGATTATTAAAGTCCATGAAATGCTCTTATATTACAATTAGCCCAGTGCTTGCTTGACCAAACAACTAGACACCATTACCTGGCTGAATTGACATATTAGCTTAACCACCACACTGCACAAGCAGTTTTTTTTTTTTGTCTCTAGAATATATGGAGGATATGTTTTTCTAATATTTTCTAATTTATTTTTTTCTTTATTATCCAGAATGTATGGAGGATACATTTTTTAACACTTTCTAATTTACTTTTACTGTTTTCTTTACTATTTCATAATTTCCCAAATAACTTCAAAGTGTTATTTTTCATGCTCAGTTCTTTAATCCTGCTGGAATGATTTTTTTTTGACATTGTGGTGCAAGCATCCAGTTGCATCTGTGCATCAGCAGAGAATACACCTTGGCACCATAGGTAGGAAGGCTGCATATCTTGTAGTTTCACTCATCATTGAGTGCAATGAGTACAGCTCAACTGGTGCTGCAGGCCCAGCCTCTTCAGACACCTCCCAAGATGATAACAATGAAGAAGGGAAGCAGAAAACTAAAGAGGGTGGAGACCAGGACCCAGACCCAAGGAGCTCCCTGCTTCAGCCAGTCATCCCTCCAGAAGTCTTCTGCTCTGGTAAGAGGGCAAAAGTGGAGGCTCTCAACTGAAAGGTTTCTGGAAGATAACTCAGGTAGAATTAGTGAGGAAGGTTCCTAAAAGTGTTTCTTGATCCTTCCATGCAAGATGCTCTGTAATTGTACTTGCAGGGGGTCCCAGGCTCTGGAGGTAAGAAATTTTTGCAGCACTGATCTGTAATCTGCAATTTCAGTATTCTCCATTATCATAGCTATGAACCACTACTCAGACTAAGGAGGAATTATCAAAATCAAATCAAACCAGAATTTCCACATTTGATTTAATAGTCATGAATTAACAAAGTGAAGTGTAACATTGGCAATAAATGCTTGGTTGGAGACAAAGTTGAAAAAGAAAAGCCCCATACAAGATCCCCAAAGGAGTAAAATGAGCCCCCTTCTTATATCATCCTCCCTTACCCCAAGCTTTCTCACTATCTACCTCCCAAGATTTTGTAAACTGCTTTGAGCTCCTTGGGATAAAGATACCCATATATACTGCTGCTTTCACCTAGTGAGGCAGCTCCACAATTCTGAGTTAGGCTAAGGACTAAGTCTTCCAGGGGCTTCCCAGATCTCTGTGCTGGATATTTAAAGCACCCAGGTCCAGAGCCCCTTTGGTTTTCTAGCAATTTGTTGTGATCCTGTTGTCTTTAGACTCCTGAGTCACTGAGACTTCCAGAAGTCATAACCCCTTCCTCCAACTTGGACTTTCTCCCCATCAGGGTCTCAGGAACAGCCTTTCTATTGTGTCCCTGTTAAGGACACTATTATGTTTTGGTCTGCACCTTGAAAACTTGCCACCTCTGAGGTGAGCACGAAGCCACTTCAACTACAAAATTAAAACTGGCAGAAATTATCAGTCATGGTGCTGTAGCAATGCTAAGAGAGAAGTTGTGTAAGTTAGGCCTGGTTAGGTCTGCTGCCAACATCAGATTAATTCAGACCCTCAAAGCTGGTCAAAGGCACAATGTCTTAAACTTGCCAGTGCTGGACTTATTTCTGTTTTCAAATGATAAAGTCATTGCCCTGTACTTATTCAAATGGGCTGGATTATTTTTTTAAATTTGAAATGAAGTAGCTTCTAGATACTCCTAAAGTTTGTACTAGGTCAAAGAGGCTATGCCAACACTTGCCTCCTCCCATTCATTCATGTAAGAAGACCAGGAATTCCAGATGATCTTATTACTTGAAACAACATTTCACTGGAGCTCCAAGGCTCCTCAGCCTTAAACTATTTCTTGGGTTTGTCATCTCATAGCTAGATTGCCTCATCACTGACTTATGCCTACTGTTACTTTGATTTTAGACTTCCAACCAGAAATCTCTGAGCCAATAAATTCTTGTTATTTAAGCCAAAAAGTTTGTGGTATTTTGTTATAGCAACCCTAGCATACTAAGACAGTGAGGAAGTCCAAAAGACCGGTCCCTTTGTCTCAAGGTGAAACTATCTCTGTGATGAATTTGTACTCTATAGATTCCTGTGGGATCAGGCTGTAGCTAATCTTCAGCTGAGATTCATTCTTTGCTTAGATTCCTTCCTTTGCCCTATAATGCTTCTCTCAATCCGCTTTGCCAGAGGTAACACCCTCAATAAACCACTTAAGTGACACTTCAAATTTCAGGCTCTACTTTAAGGGCACCCAACCTAAAACATTTGGTGCTGCAAGTGGCCCCAGCAAGGAGATGTTAATGATAATGATATTTATTAGAGGGTTAACTTGCCAGTTAGATGGTAGTAAGGGCCCCATAGCCTTACATGATAATGCCTTACATGCTATAACAGCTTTATTGCCAAAATTTTTACTTGTAGAGAACTAGGACAGGAGAGATACAAAGTACAATGTTTCCAATATTCAAGAATTAGTTAGAAATAATTTTAAAGAGTGTGAAATTGGGTAACTTTTTCCAAGTGCCATTGATACAGCAAGAAGGAAAAATGATAGATGTATATCTATTATTTAGAAATTTAAAGGAAATTGTGGAAGTTAAACAGCCTCCTTGGCAGCATTATAGAGACATTCATCTCCTGAACCAGTGCAGACATTGCTGAAGAGCAAGGACCAGAACCTAATTGAAGGTGTGGATGGTCAGAGCACAGCCTGCAATATTTCCCTGGGAACCACAAATAAGTCATGTACTTGAGACTCTGCTATCCTGGCTACTAGGATGGGATGATAAATGTGAGCCAACTCCCTTGTTGGGATTGCCTGGGGTATTTCTTAGCAGTCAGTGGAATGATGGTATATTCCTTCCTTTTTTGCCCAGAACATATGTATACATTCACTGGAGACAGCCTGGCTAAAGTATGCATATTTTGACACTCAGCTCACCCTCATTGTAATATTTATTCCTGGTGAGGAGGGAGCAGGGTCCCTCCACTACAGCACAAGCTGCATATGGTATATGCCCCTATATTGACTGTGGATAAGACCCACTCTCCTTGGAGGAAAGATGCCCTCTAGTAAAAGCTGGTCTTGCTCTGCCTCCTCTCTATGTATTTTTCCTCAGTGCATGTAAAAGTTGTGCTTTGATGGCAACCTCAACACCTGCAAAACACGGAGAGGTTTGGAACCCTAAGACTTCTATTCCTGGTGGTAGGCATTTGTATGCTCTTGCTATCCTCCACATGGTGAGACTCCATCATTGGTGGTGGAAATCAGTGTCTCTTTTTGACTGACAGTTTGGTACACTGAGTGCTGGCAGTTTGGTGCAGTGAGCAGGGTGCTGATAGAGAGTGACAGAACTTCAGAGAAGTCTCCATTTTCAGCCTAGGCAAGTTGGCTATGCCAAGTCACATCCCTGAGAGGACAGGAATGTGACTCTGAGATAGTATAGGAATATCTAGGGTGATGCACTCAGAATCTGGAACACCAAAATTGCCCTGCACCATGGGGGCTTGTAGAAGTGGCCCATGCCCCCTCACTGGAAGGTAAATGGCACCCTCATTGCTTAAAATCATGCAGAAGCCTCAATGAAGCTGTTATCCTAAAAAATGATGGTTTCCCCCTCAGGATCTGTCCTCACCTCCCTTCCCAACCACCAGACTCATAATTTGTATTAAATATCAGTCTAGATCAGCTAAGGGAGAAGAAGGATTATGCAACAATGGAGTTACAGGCCATGGCCATGTTGTGTCAACAGAAACTGTGAGAATACACTTAGGAATGCATCCTGAAGATGTTGAATCAAGAGGATTGAATATTAAGTTAGGTATTAATTTAGCAGAACTCTCCCATAACATAATTTATTTCCATGGCAAGGGTTCTGGAAAGTTATCATTTGTTGCTGAGAAGGCCCTTGGAATCTACATTATATGAAGTAGAGACATCATAACTCTGGTGTCAGGTGGTGGAGGAAGTGAGAAAAGATAAGGAAGTGGCAAAACAGAATGGCTTTTCTGTATAAGACCTTTTCTCATAGGTCCTAAAGGAAACTCCTTTTACCAAAACAATATGAATGCTCAGGAAAGGGGAACACCTGCATCACAAAGAAGCTTTGAGATGTCTACCCTCTATAGATTGAGGTTGCCAGTAGGAAATGGGATTCCTAGTAGCAATGAGAATATTAGGATCCCAGATTAATGGGGGCAGGTGGAAGTAGGTAACAGTCAGAAGCAAGGTGTTTGTAATTATCAAAATGTTCAGCAAAGTTGATGTATTAGTTATCTATTGGTGCATAAAAAACAGTCCCAAATTTAGCAGCTATGGGATAAGTAGCAAAATTTTAAATAAAATTTGCAACTAGACAGAAATGCTTGTTATCATTTTATTACCCAAGATAATCTTGATGATGACTGAATAAGCTGAACATTTAAAAAAACAGGTATAATTATTAAATGGGATATTATTTTTTCCTTTTTGTAATGATAATATAATTGCTTACTCAGAAAGCTAATATAAAAACATAATTACATGGCTATACATAAGAAAAATATACCAAATAGTGGCTTCTCTCCAACCTAGAAATAAGCAAACAAAATGGAAATGGGAGTGGGGGGTGGTATTCTAGCCTCTTTCCCCTGTTACATGAATGTGCTGATTTCAAAAAGTGTTAAATATTTAGAAACATGTTATAATAGAAGCAGAGAAAGAATTTGTAAAGAAAAATAATCTTTGAAGTAAATTTTGAAATTTAAAGAAATGCCATGTCCCTAAATGGGATGAACTGTTAAATAAATGTAATGCAATTCCTTTTAGTATATCAACATAGTAGTTTGATGAATTGTATACCAAAATATTAAGATATAAAATGTAGAATAAGTACCAAAGAATAGGTGAGAAAAACATCCAAAGAAAGGACAATACAAGATTCTTGCTTCATCAGATAGCAGGTCAAATCAATACGATATTAGCAGGGGACTTAAGAATAGACAAATAGAGCAAAATACAGACTCTACAGGAAAGTCCTAATAACCATGAAGACAAGATGGTATTTCAACTCAGGAAAATTATGATTAATAAACAGTGTTGATGCAACTGATAATACTTCTGGGGAAAAAAGGCTAGCAAACATAAAATACATAAATAATAGATATGCAAAATTATTTTAAATGTAGATGGAAAAGTATTAATAACTATTTCTAATTTATGCAGAGACAAACAAAATTGGACACTTGAGTAATGAGCAATGAATTCAAACAAACCATTCAGAACAAAATCAAATATCCAAAATCATAATTAAAGTTGTATAAAACAGTAATGGGAAACAAATAACAATCAAAATAGCAGTAAAACTGCCACAATTTTGAAATTCATAACAGCTGCTGCTGGCTTGGCTATGGGCAAAGGATATTCTCAGACATATTGGGGAATGTGCATTAATACAGTCTTTGGAAAGATAAGTAGAAATGGCTCTATAATATTAAAACACTTTTTGAACTGGAAATATTATTCCTAGTAATCTATCCCAGAAAAAAAATTCTGTAGTAAAAAGGGTATTTACATCTATATTGGTAAAATGGATAAAATAAAAAGCTTGTTGGCCATTATGACATAATGTTAAAAAATTATGGTACAACCACACCATGCAACATTAGGCAGGCATTAAAAAGAAAACGCACTATAGCAGTTTTTTTAATTTTTATTTTTTTAGGATACATAGGTTTACATAAATGTTACACAGAAATTCCACGAGTACCCACATGCCTGACCTCCCACACCTGCCACAACCTCCCACATATACCTCCCTCATCAGTGTGACACATCACCTGTAATAGACATACACATTTTGGGGCCTCGCAATGGTGATGCATGGACCACATTTCAGACTGTAGACCACCCACTCTCCCACACAGTTCTTCTTGATACATGATGATATAAAATAGCCTATATCCTCCATTGCAACATCACCCAAGATGATTCCCAAGTCCCAAAAAAGCCATTGTATTACAACTTCCCTTCTGTCTCCCTGCCCCCAAAGTGCCCTGTGGCCCCTAGCTTCACATGATTTTGTAATTTCTTCCATTGAATGAATCACAGCAAGTCTATAACAGGACACCAACAAGTCCATTCTAGTCCACAGATCTTCCCCCAATCCCGAGGAGTCTAGGATGGTGATGTCCCCTCCACCACCAAGTGAGAGGGGGTTTACATCCCATGGATATGATGGAAGAGATTATCCTGCCTGCAGCTGCAGGCTCTCTCCATTCCCCAGGATAACCATCGTCCATCATCAACTCCCAACTAGGTGTCCTGGGTGAGTCCATTGAGTTGTACCATAGGAGTTGCAGGTCCACAGTCTCAGGACCCAGTTGGCACATGGACAGCCCATAGTCTCTGGTCTATGGAAGTACACCTAAAATTCTGGCATCAAATATAGGTTTGAATAGAAGAGACAGATGGACCATGTTCAGTGAAGTCATATTTTGGTCAGACTCTGTCACCCTCAGGAGCAAGGATTCCAAATTAGGGCCCACTGGTAAGGCACCAAACTCTGGGGCTATCTGCCATGATATAGGACCTGGATATCTCCAAAGCCCTCAGGAGGCCCTCTGTTTGGGGTGTGTGATGGCTAGGCTAATGTGTCAACTCGGCCAGGTAATTGTGCCCAGCTGTTGGGTCCAGCAAGCCTGGGGCTAATTGCATCTGCATCAATCAGCAAGATTGGATGAAGAATGGATGACGCTGTTATCCATTCAGTTGACTGCTTATAAAAGGGAACTGATTTCAACATTCGGAGAGAATTTCCCAGCT
>PVKH010020523.1:0-14564 GCA_004027955.1 Chaetophractus vellerosus | reverse complement strand
CACCGAGTCGGCCCTCTGCGGTGGCGGCTCGCTCCGTTCGAGGGTGGCTCCATTCTGTTTTCACGGGCGGCTCCGCTCCATGCTTTGCGGGCAGCAGTCCTCCATGTTTTTGCGGGCTGCCGGCTTCCGCCGCGGTTCACAGGCAGCAGTTCCGCTTTTCACGGGTGACTTTGCTATGCCCGTGGGGGCTCCGCCCTGCCCGTGGCGGCTTTTGCCTTGCCCACGGCGGCTCTGCCCCGCACAGCAGCTTGCCTTTCTCAAGGCTGTCTGCCCGCTCGGAGAGGTCCCCGGGAACCGAACCCAGGGCCTCTCATGTGGTACCCCAGCGCGCTCTTTATCCACTGAGCTATCTAGCCGGGCCCCCTCAGCTTTTCATGTGTCATTTATTTGGATACTACTTAAGTTTTTTCATTATTTGTGTTATGTGTTGTGTGTCCCAGTATTATCTAAACTGGACTATTAATATGTCATCTAAGTATTGTATGTTATGGCAAATTTACTCCATTTAGAATTATATATATATATATTTGAAATTATAAAGCATTTTTGCATATTAGCATGCTGTTATATTTTATAGGTCAGCTACATTACAGTTGAAAAAGTATTCATCTAATGTTTTTAATTGGGTTAACTTTTACTAATAATATCAAGTCCAACTTGATGTGACATTTATAAAATCATAATCATTAAAGCACAGTTTCTACTTCTCAGTTCATTCTATACCTAAGTAGTCAGCACACTTTTTCTGTAAGTTGTCAAAAAGTAAATATTTTAGGCTTTGCGGGCCTTATAAGATTGCTGTTATACATTCTTCTTTGTTTTTACAAGCCTTTAACTATTAAGGATTCTTCTATGCTTGCAGGCTGTACAAAACTGGACATGGGCTATGTATTTGACCTGTGGACCATAGTTTGCCCATCCTTGTTCTATACTAGCCCATAGAAACATGCATAATATGTCATGTTAAGAGGCCGGCTGTAGCTCAATCGGTAGGGCGCCAGTTTACCACATGGGAGGCCCTGGGTTCAGTTCCTGGGGCCTCCTTGAGTGGGCAGACCGCCTTGAGAAGGCAAGCCGCCATGGGCAGGGCAAAGCCGCTGAGGGCAGGGCAAAAAGCCGCCACGGGCGGGACAGAGCCGCCGCCCATGAGCAGGGCAAGCCCCCGCGAGCAGGGCAGGCCGCCCGCGAGCAGGCAAGGCCGCTGTGTGGTGAGCTGACTCGGTGGGTCGCCGCAATGAGGGGGAGACAAGCAGACACAGAAGAACGCAAAAATGAACACAGCAAGAACAAGCAGAAAGGGGGGGGGGGATATATAATAAAAAAAATAAGTCATGTTAAGTTAAAGAATTATGAAGATACAGTTAAATAAAAGTATTTGTATTTTCACTTTGCATAATTTCTTTTGAGACACTAGTGTTTTTTTTTCCATACCATGTGAACCATTGAGAACATTATACTCAATCAGAAATATTTTTCAGTTTGCAGTTTTATTTATAGACATCCAAGACTTGACATTAGGGAATTTGTTTGTTCAGGTCAGAGGTTTTTGAACGAAGAAAAATAAGTCACACTTTTTTAAAGACAAAAGATTTTTCCTTTATCCGATACCATTCAGATGATAGGATTTGAAACCAGACATTATAGTTAAAAAGGAAAGTCAGGAAAATGATGGCCCTTTTTCCTGTTAAGTGTTTAGTTACCACTTAGAAATGTTACTTTGGATTTTAAAGGATGATGCTTGTTATTTTCTTAGAAAAGCAGTTGAAGAAGCAAGACACCCTGATTTACAAGGAATAACTATTTATGTTGCTCAGGATTGTACAGGTGAGGAATGTATATAATTCTCATTTTGATCTGTTTTATTTGATTAGACTTTTCACATGTATTTAGCTTGTCTTTCCAAGTATAAATAATATCATCTTCCCCTCCATTCCTTTGCACATATTATTGCCTGTTTAGAATATCCCTTGTATATTTTACTTTATTAACTCTTATTCCTTCTTCAAGAATAAACTCAAAGGTTATATCTTTGGTGAAGCTTTCCCAGTTCCCATTAGGCAGAATTAGTTTCTTTTTCCTCTGTGCTCTGTAACATTTTGGAATTGCCTCTATTAAATATTGTACTTGTCACCTTGTAGTTATTTGTTTGTCCGTGATTGTTGATTGTGACCTATGAATGTTAAGGTAGCAAGGATAGGAGGAGATTATCAGTATTTTACTTGAGAATCACTGTTGTAGTGAGTCTTTGGCACAGAATTGCACTATATCATACCCCTTAAATATGGTGAGAGTAGAGGGAAAAAAATCAAAATGATTAAATCAGGGACTCTTTGTTTTTATATTCCCCTAGCATACTTAGCAGATACCTCAATAAGTAACAGGTCCTCAACAAATGTGTGTTGAATGAAGATGATGATGAAGGGTAAGAAGCACTTGATAGGGAGGAATTACTGAATGTACCAGTGGGAGCATTATTACTTTATCTTACGTACGGGAATATTTGTTTCTGAAAGAAGTAGACCTCCCAGAAGGGAAAGCTCTTTTCATTGAAGTGTGTAATAGTTCAAAAAAGTAGAAGGTGGGGGATGATCATGTGTGTACTACCTCAGAAAAAGGAGAGAATTTAAAGGTTTATGATTAGAAGTCTTTACTGTGTAGCTTTGAGAAAGTGGAATGATAGAGTTGAAACAAATAGAAAGAAATATTGTGACTTTTTTGTAGCTTAGGTTTAGACTGACTATGGGAGATGGGGAAGTGGGGGAACAGCAGAATTTGATAGTTTATAATCTAAATTTGGAATTTAAATGGAAGAACTGGGGCAAAAAGTGGCAGAATTTGTTAATTAGCTAACTGTGAAGAGCAAATGAGTTTAGTTAAACGACAGGAAGTATGGGTATAAAGTAAGTTTTGAAGGACTTGTCTATATTTTCTTACACCAATACACCAAATCCCCCTGTTTTCTCTTGAACTATTCCACTTAATATCTCATCGCACCTGTTCATCAAAATTGCTCTTATCAAGGCACCAGCAATTCTATCTTGTTAAATCCAGCGGTTAATTTTCAGTCTCACTATCTGTCAGCAGCATTTGATAGAAGCATTTGCCTGGTTTCTGAAACACTGCACTTCAGATTTTCCTTCTACCTCTTTGTCACTCCTTCATAGTCTCCTTTACTGGTTTTCCCTTATCTCCCTGATCTCCAAAAATGTTGGTGTGTTAGTACTCAGTCTTTTGATCTCATCTTTTTTTTTTTTTCTGTGTAAACTGATTTGAATTTACCTAGTCCCATGTCTTTAAAAAAAACATTTGTGTACTGGAAACTCCCAAATTTATAGGTCCAGCTAGGACTTCTCCCCACACGCCAATCTTACATGTCCTTAATTACCTAATCAACAGTTTTTCTTGAATGTCTAATAGGTGTCTCACATGTAGCATGTCCAAAACTGAGTTCTCAATCCTCCGCCTAAACCTGCTCCTCCATGTCTTCCATGTCTCTACAAATGACAACTCTCTTATTCCAAAATTTGCTTATACCAAAAACCTTTGAATAACCCAGGACTCTGTTCTTTCTCTCACATCCTACATTTCATCTCTTAGGAAGCCTGTACTGTATTTTTAAATATATCCAGAAACTGATCACTTTCGCCACCTCCACATGGCCATAATATGACCATTCCCTAATTTTCATGGTTGCTACCTTTGTTCAGTCACCATCATCTCTTACTTGATTACTGCGATGACTTTCTAACTGTTCTCTGTCCTTCAGCCTTTGCTCCCTACAGTCTATTATCAATACAGGAATCACAGTGTTAAAGTGTAAGTCCAACCAGGGTATTCCTTTGCTAAAGAAACTCTTCAGTGGCTTCCCATTTCACTCAAAGTAAAAACTGGTATTTACAGTGGACTTCAAGAACCCACCCAATCTGTTTTCCTCTCCTCCCAGTCTGTTAATTTTATCTCCTAACTTCATTCCCAGCCCCTTGCTTCCTTCCCTCCAGAGACACTGGCCTCTTGTTCCTGGAGCATCCTAGCTTCACTTCTGCTTCAAGGAGTTTGCACTTGCTGATCTTACTATATTGTATGCTGTACCCCCAAATATCTGCATTACTTGGTTTCTTACTTAAGTATTGACTCAGATGTCAGCTTCTCATAAGGACTTCCCCATTCACCTTATTTTAAATTGCCCCCTCAGCATTTCCTATCCCCCTTTCTCCCTATGCTTTTCTTCAAAACATCTATCTCTACCAATATATTCTATAATTTACTTATTGTCTGTTTCCTCCTATTAGAGTATGTGCTGTATGAGGGCAGGGGTTTTTCTCCATTTTGTTCTCTTCTGTAGCCCCAGGGCATTGTACATAGTAGCCTCACAATAAATATTGAATGTGTAAGTTAGGTATATATTTTTAACTTGTCAAGACCTTGATAGAGCTGTTAGAGATCAGATGACTGGCTAGTGGTAGGGGGATAAAACTAAAGTAAAATATTTCTGAAGCTCACTTTTATAAAATTTAATACATATTTATTATATTTTCCTCAGTTTACAATTCTGATGTAATTGATAAACAGTGTTCTTCCATGGCCTCTGATAACACAGACGACAAAGCTGTTATTATTCTAGTTCCTGTTAGACTTGGTGGAGAGAGAACCAACACTGACTACTTAGAGTTTGTAAAGGTATGAAATAAAAGTTCAATCTTTTTTTTAAAAAGGCAATACTAGAAAATATGAAAAACAGTAGGTTTGCAGTCTTTTTAAAACAGGAAGTGGTGATTTTACATTTGTCAAATTTGACATAAGATTTTAAATTTCAGTATTACAAGATCAGATATAATTGAAGAGCATAGTGTTCCTTGAAAAAAATGAAAAGCCTTTTTATCTCTATAGGAGACACAGATGTAGCAATTATTGTAATTTATAATTTAGCGATAGTTTCCATTATCCTTATTGTGGCTTTTAAAAGTATGTACCTTTGTTTATTCATAAAATTCAGATTAAATTCTCTTAAGGTAATTATTGAAATAAACTGATTTTTCTCTTACTGCGGTCTCTTTTCTTAATTTGTTTTCTGTGCCAACATGAGGTCAATAAGAAGTTAGAATGATTACTTTTGTAGACAGAAATGATGAAGATAGTATGGTAGGGGCCAAAGGAAATTGCAGATTGCAGATTAAAGAAAAGAAGAATAAACACTGCATGTTGTCATTGGAAAATATGAAATTTAACTGTTTAAAAATGTTTTAAAACAAATTTACCCTTCTTAATTTTTAAACACTTGTTAACCAAATATAATACCTACTCATTGTAAAAGAATTTAAAAAATATAAACAAGTAAAACAAGAAAATCCCACTGTCCAGTTGAAGATTTATATAAACATCTGTTTGTATATTTTTCTTTTCATAAATATGTATGTGTATGTAAATTTATACTTTTGATTTTAAAAGTGAATTGTCGAAAATATAGTAACTTTTTCTAACTGAATATTTGGGGAACATCTTTCTATGTATATAAATATATAGATCAGCATTATCAACATCATTTTTAAGTCAGTTGGCATTTTATTTTATGGCTACCCCCTAGTAAATTTAACCAATCTTTATGAGGGTTTATGGGACTTTTAAGGGACTTCCCCATTCCTTTTTTAAAAAAAATTTATTTAAATTTATTTTTTAAAAGAGATACTTAGATTACATAAATGTTACATAAAAAATATAGGGGATTCCTATATGCCCCACTCCCCACACCTCCCACATTTTTACACATTAAAAATATCCTTCATTAGTGTGGTACATTCATTGCAATTGATGAACACGTTTTGGAGCATTGCCACTAAGTGTGGATTAAAGTTTGCATTGTAGTTTACACTCTCTCCTACCCAATTCTGTAGGTTATGGCAAGATATATAATGGCCTGTATCTGTCGTTGCAATGTCATTCAGGACAATTTCCAAGCCCATTCGTTTTTAAGTGTAATGCTGAAATGAGTGTCTTTCAACATTTGCACTTGCATCTCTATTAGAATATTTTCTTAGACTGAATACCTAGAAGTGGAATTTCCCTTCAAAGGGTGTGTCCATTTTAAAAGCTTTGGTTATGCATTGCCAGGTTGCCCTCTAGAAAGATTGTACCAATTTATATACTTATCAGCAGTACATATATCTACCATTCTTTAACTCTTGGCCAGGCTAAGGTAAAAAACGTTTTCTTGGTGTAATTTCTTTGGTTATTAGGTCGAACAGTTTTCAGATACAGTGTTTGTCATTTATATCATTTTGTGAATTGTCTGTTCATGGTCTTTGGTCTTTTTTCTAAGGGGGTAAAGTTTTTTATATAGCTTTGTATAGAGTGAATGTTCATTTTCTCTTTTGTTTTGAGAAGTATTAAAATTTTATATAAAATTTTATATAGCCAGGTCAGCCTATTCCTTTATGGGTTTTGTGGCTTAAAAAAAATTCTTTCCTGGGAAGTGGCTGTAGCTTAAGCAATTGAGCTCCTGTTTACCATATGGAGGACCCGGGTTTGATCCCCGGAACCTCCCCGGGACCTCCTGGTGGAAAAAAAAAAAAAGAAAAAAGCTGCCCCAGACAGCGTGCACCAAAAAGACAATGATGCAACCAGATAGAAAAAATATCTTTCCTTATCTTAAGGTTTTTGTAGTTTCTTTGCAGTTCTATTTTTCACATATAAATATTTAAGCCTTATGGAAAAAATGGGGAGGGGAAACTATGGTTTCAACTTTGTTTTCTTTATATTAACCAGTTAAAAATCTGTTCTACTTTAGTATACATAGTTCCTTTTTCTTGCACCAAGAGAACCTGTCTAGGTTTATTATCTTGTTTTGGGCACCAAGACATTAAGTTATGATAAAATGTTAACTTTTAAAATTCTTAGTTTCTGGTTAAGATAATATTTGTAACATTTTCATAATTTTAATAAAGTTCCTCATTTTTAGGAGTCTATTTTCAGGGCCAGAGATAGAATTTCTTTTTGAATGCAGTGCTATGGGTTATAGTAATCTTGAAATAATCTCTAAAGCTGTCATTTATGGTTCAGTGACAATTTGTTCCCTACATAAAAGTGGGTTTTGATTTCTAACATGAGTTCTTTTTAGTGTTATTGGTGGAATATGAGAAGTTTTGAACACTTCATCTGGAGAATCATTGAGGATTTTGGGAATTCTGGCATGATGTCATCTCTAGGAAGGTTCTAAGCAAATCTGAATTGGATTCCCTCTGCCTTCTTTACCATCATGAGAATATTAGAAACGGAGGCAATCTTGGAGCTGACTTCTTTCACCAAATCCCTGTTCCTGATGTAATGGGTTGCAGATGGCATGGAGGCACGTTTTATTTAGCTGAGGGCTTTGCTATTTGGTGGTGTTTATAGTATTTTTCAGATGGCAGGTCCAAGCTCTTGAGTGATTCATTGTAGCTTGATCCATAGTGAAACAAACCATGGTTAGCTGTTAAAGTACTCCTTAACGTTTAGCTTATAGAAGTTACTCAATAAATATTTAATGCTCATATTTGTATAACAATTTCAGTACAAATTTATATCATTTGACTGTCACCATAGCTTGGATCTGGATGTATTCCTTAAAGAAATAGAAGAGACAGAGAAGTTAAATGATATGCTCAAGTTCAGATAATAAACTGGTGGTAGAGACTAGAGCCTTCTTGATGCTTAATTCGTTGTTTTTCATATTTTCCCCTAAAATATTGACTTTCAAAAATATAACATTTCTTTGAGCTTCTACTAATCTACATTAGAGTCCACTAAAATGAGAGAGCAGTGACTGAGACATTTTAACTTTTTAATTATCAGGTAAAAATATCTGCAAAGGCTGAGTAAAGTAGGTTATATGCTAGATGTTATCCTTAGCCAGAGAGGGTGGGTCAAAAGCCAAAATCAGAGGGTATAAAGAGGTATTTATTTAGAAGTTAAAGAATAATGTGTCTAATAGACCTATAATAAAAATAATTTTTTTCTTTTTAAATTTTTTTCTCTTTTTCCTTTATTTATTTATTTAATTAATTAATTTAATTTTTTTGTGGTCAGCAATTGTATTTTTTTCTTGCCCAAATCTTTACATTTTAGTCCCTGAAATTCACTAGTTTAATTTTCAAATTTATTAATCAAGGTAAATTCTACAGTATTTCAGAGATGGTACCATTATGGCATTCTGTGGGTAGAAAAAAATTTGGTGTTGTGCTTTTATCAACCCTTACCACAGGAGGTTTATTTATTTATTTATTTATTTAAGGACCTGGAATGAGGAAAATCCAATATACTCTCTTTTTCAGCAAGACAAATCAGTACTTTCCTTTTTGACTGTTTTATTTATTGCTTCATGGATACAGCTCAATAAATTCTCACCACTAGATAACTGTGAAGAAGCTCTTTTAGGAATTGAAAAGAGTTTCAAGTTTCCAAAGCTACAGTCTCGTATATGTAATGGCATTCTAGCTTCTAATCTGCTTCTAAGTGTTTATTGCTAAATCTGCTGTAGTCAGTTGCAAAGGAAATATAGATGTCAAGAAGCAAAATATTTTTTCCAGTTCTTGGAACCATTTGTTTTCTGAGGAGAGGCAGTGATGATTCTTGGTATATATTTTTTCTTTCTTTTCTCAGCTTTGAGGAACTTAATGGGTCCCTCTGACATAAACAAGAATTTCAGCTGATCAGATTACCTCAAGCTAAAGTAGGGTACATCTGGCCATGTTAAGGATTTTTATTTAGGAAGAAAGCAATAGAATCCTTAATGATAACTCTATTACCATCAAATGTTTATTATTTTTTTTGTATAATTTCACCTTAATTCATTTTTTAGTTAGTTTGAAGATTTGACCAAATATGCCCTCTTGGTTTTATTTAATTTTTCAATTGCAGCTCTCCTTTTCAAAAAAGCCTCTATGATATTTTCACAAGATTGAAAATATAGAAGGTTGTTTTTCAGCAGATTGTTTATAATAGTGAAAAACTGGAAACAACATAAATATTCATAATAGCTTGATTAAGCAAATTTTGGTATCTTCATAAAATAGAATATTTTATAACCATTCAGCTTTATGCTATAGATATATATTTATTGAGGTGAAAAGATGTTTATGACATAATGAATTACAAAAGCTTGCAACAGCATATTGGTATAATTCACGTATATTACATAGTATTCATAAATCTGTATGTGAATATATGTAATATAGAAAGATGTCATGAAGGATATCCCCCAAAATGTTAATAATGATGAGCTCTGGGTGATGGGATATTGGGAAATTTTTTACTTTTTTCTATATATTATGTATGATTTTATGGTGACCACATATTTTAAAGAAAATAAGAAAGCTAAAAAAACCTCCGGTTTATTGAATGTTGAAGAAAAAGTACATTTGTTCATATATTTTTTTATTTTTACATCCTTTGGATTTAAAAATATCTTCACTTATTTTAAAAAAAGGAAAGTCCATCTTTTGTTTAATACTTCTGGGGTTTTATGACACATAATTTATCATTATTAGTGTTTGCTAACATAAAATAATATAGGAAATATTGTCAGGACATTGATAGTTTCCTCTGGATATGTTTTTCATTGACTTCATTAGAAATCTTTTTAAAAAAAGTACAGAATTATTTGGCACAGCTCAAAGTTCTGCTTAGAATAGATGCTGAGGTGTCTCTGATATTTTTTGATTAGTAAAAGAAATTGGTTTTACATACAATAACAATTATTTTATTTTGTTAAATTATTCTATTACTCTCTATATATTCCAAGTCAAGTAGCAAAAAAATTTGTAAATTGAGTGCCATGTTGATTAGAAAAATGGTTTTCCATCTGGGATTCTAAGACTAAAAGTTCAGTGAAACTGTTAATAAGGTTCAAGAACTATTTCTAGCATTTCAAAAAGTGTAATGACAATATGACATAGATCATAATGAGGATGCACCACCCAACTAAAAGACCAAGTGTTTGGTTTTTGGCAGGAATTTTATTTTCTTAACATGATAGCATTGGTTATTTCATATCTGGCACATTGTTGTTCCTTAATGTTTTTGAGTTTACATTCTGATCTGAAGGTTTGATTAAGTGGTTTAAAGAAAAGGGAAGACAACTTGGTAGACGAAAGAATTCCAAAACAGGGGGAAAATGTAATAAAAATGGTAACTGATGAAAAGTTTGGGATTACTTATCTTGGTAATATGAATTTGGTTGTTTTGAATAATTACCACTTGTCTATTGACTTCTAAATCTGAAATTAATATCTTTTGGCAGGGAATTTTAAGCCTTGAATATTGTGTGGGTATTATTGGTGGCAAACCCAAGCAGTCATATTACTTTGCTGGATTTCAAGGTTAGTGATTTAATATAATATATTTCATTGTTTTCTTTTAGTAGTCAGAAAATTAATGCGGGATCATCTGGAAACAGGGTGATTAACAGAGCAAAATGCATACCTTATAAATTTCATCAGTCCTGCCATAGCTACTCATTTGTCATTTGGTCCACAACATAATTGGATTCTGTAAAATATATGCTTAATTTCTGTTATTGCATAAACAAGGCATAATTTATTGGTTTCACTAAACTTCAGAAGACGTTGCTGCCACATTGTGGCAGTTGCTATTTACATATTTACTTTTTACCAGTTTTAGTGGTGCTGGTTGATGATAAAATGACAAGCAATATGTTCTTGCTGTCAGGATAAAGTAGTGCAATACATTTTTCATACGCAAACCGTAGAATATAATTGTGTGTTTGTGAAAGTAATTTTATCACCAAAAATTAAATGACAGTCTCATCACTTTATAAAAATTCTGCTTATACAAGCATATTTGATTATGCAAAAGTTAATCTGTCCTGTGCAAACCAATGTTTCAGTCAATGAATATCAGTCTGGCAAGCTGTTACTCCCAGATTTTTTTCAGCTGTTCTACATAGAAATTGGATTGTAAGCAGTGTAATAATAAGGTGTTTTTTGAATTACTTGTCTTCTGTTTTGTCCTTGTAGATGACAGTTTGATTTACATGGATCCTCATTACTGCCAATCTTTTGTAGATGTCAGCATAAAGGATTTCCCTCTTGAGGTACTATGGATAGAGAACTGGTACTGTTTTCTTACCATATGAAGCAAACTCTGAATATTTAGAGATGTGCTAAGTAGCTATGCTTTTATAGTATTACCTTTACAAGTTAATAATCACTATTTTGCTAATTTATAAAACCATAATCAGCACAGTGGCCAGAGGTTAAATGCATTGTTGCTGAATTTTAATTCATGGTATATTTTCTAATTCATTTATCTTTGTCTCTAACTTATTAGATACTCTAACCCCTAAAATAAATGATCAAGACTCCAAGTAATCTTGTATAAAAGACCACTGACTGGTACTGAAGAATTTTAAATGTTAGGCATGTTTGAAAAAATAAAAGAAAGGAGAAAAAATAAATAAAGAGAGGGTGATAGAGTTGGGTTAGAATGACAGAGTGGATAAATTATTTTGCTTTAATATTACCTTAAGTATAGTAAATTAAATCTTACCTTTTAATTAAGAATTTTTCAAGAGCTTAATTTGGTTTCAAGGTTTTGTCTTAACTTTGTTTTTTTTAACCTATTCTTTTACTTTATGGAGGTCATTTTGTAATCCATAAAGTATTTTAATTCAGAGAATTTTTGAAAGTGCATAAATCAGACATGTAATTATTACATGGGTTTGGTTCTTGTTTTCCCAGTTGATGCTTTTGTAGACAGTTTTAGCATAATTCTTAATTGTATGAGTGGCATGGATTACTGATTCGCAAGGACTTGACAAATTGGAAATGTGGTTTAGTACTTCATGGTATTAATAGCTTGCTGGATAATATGAATATCTAATAATATTTAAGGAGTAGATTATAAAAATAGATAAACTACAAGATTAAAATATGGTCCAGGAAGGTACATTGTATAACATCCTAGCATCCTTTGTAAACTATTACCTCAACTAAAGTTTGGGCATCTTGAGGCAAGAGAGCAGGTTTACTTTCTACTTTCTTCTTTAATAGAATCATGCATGTAAACCTTAGTAAATATTTGCTAGTTGAATGATCGATGCTGGGGGAGGCATGTCAGAACTGTGTAATGTGAACCATATTGTAATTCTTTCTGCGCTGATTTCTACATCGCAGTTACATTTCCAGTGTATCTGGGCTAAATTGATTCCTTACAAGGAGTAGATACTTGAGATTCAGATGAAAAAAAGGTCATAGTATTTTAGTATTACCTAAAATAAGCAAATGAATCAGTTTGATATTTTGAGATATTTCAAAGAAGTCAGAGAATGAATATCCTGGTTATGTCTATACAGTCAAGATTTAAAAGGTTGCAACTCATTATTGGGAGACTGTTGCAATATTGTCTCAAAGTCACTCCCAGGAATGAGTCAATAAAAGCTTGAAGTAGGGTGATGGTAGTAAGAATGGAAAGGAAGAATTGATTTTAAGAGACTTTGTAAAATAAAATTTGATGAGATTGGGTGACTTCTTATATTGCATGCACAGAAATATTTATTCCTTAAATATTGGGACATCAAGAAAGTTGGGTTTAGATATTATATTTTGAGATGCTGGTATAATTATCTTGACCAGTCTGAGTGACTCTTGTTAGAAATTTTTCATTTTTCTCAATGCAGAGGATGTATCTTAGATTACTTAGTTAATAGCATCATTTCTTTTCCTATGAAAGTATTATATAAAGATTATAGCAAGTTGTCTATCTTTGTATAGGAATAAAATTTCACTTTCTGCCTTTTATCTTAAGTTTATAATCTTCCCAGTGGAGGTATATTTTAACTACCCTCTATTACTAATCTTCCTTGCCTTGGACTATATTGGTTTCTATATTTGTATGCTATTGAGATTTTGTACTTATTTGATGTAATAAATTAAATGCATGTTTTAAAACCACCCTTAGGCTTCATTATTTTAAAAGATTTTTGTAAACAACTTTTTAATTCAATGCTTCTTTTTGATCAATAGATAGAGAAATTGAAATCTTCGATCTATTATCCAATTCCATGTACATAATTGCTGGAAGTCCTTAAATTTTAAGCAAGCTCCCTGAATCCAATAGGATTGTGGAATTTTAAGACAGCATGATATCAGAATATTTGAGATTTAAGCAGATTGTATCTATTATTGTTGTTCTTAGGGTGTTACATTCCTACATTTCTAGAATTAAGCTTTTAAAATTTTGTTTCTTTGAAACAAATCAGACCACCTCATTTCTTCCCCTTTTAACTATCATTTATTAAGCTCTTTCTATGTGTGAGGTGCTATATTAAGCACATTAGATGGAGTCTTCTGTTGACCTCGTTCCTTTCCTGTAGTTCAAATGCTTTGATTACATATTTTTGTATTAATGTTTAATTTCCTTATTAACTTTTATGTAGATACTTCCTCATCTTTAGCCAACTTCACCGGGTTTTAAAATATATTCTAAAGTGAGCATAGGTAGTAGGTAGTCAAATTTAGACTCTGAGTCTAGTAGTGGCTATTTAGTAGTAGAAATATGCCAGGGCAATTTTTGATCAGGATTGAGGAATGGAGCACATGGTTCAGTGTGAGGGCAAATCATAAGATGCAAACTCACTTTGCCATTGTCACTGTTGCAGTAACACCCAGTGGCAATTTCAATTTTCAATGAACAGATATTTATATCTGTTTTTGTGAAAAATTTATAAGTAGTGTAGATAAAAAAACAACTAGGAATGACAGTTTAGTGGCTGTCATTACTGTCTATGATGATTGGAACAATATAGTGAAATAGCAGGAAGCCTATTCTGGTTCAGTGTTATAAAATATGGCTTTTACATGAAAGCTTTAAGCAAATACTTCAGTAAAATATAGAACACCTTTGTAGATGAGTTAAAAAAATACATTATGGACCTTGTAGAAATTTCCTTGGCCCTTCCTCCTACACCGCCTCCCCCAGTACCAAACATTCCTTATTATTGTGTTTGAATTGAGGGGCAAATAGCTATTTTTAACACTATGTATTTAGAATAATTTATTGTAAATATAGCTTAGAACTGTGCCTTATTCACTAAAAGTATTTTTTGAAGGCAAAATTTGCCTTTAAATGTAGGAGTATATCATTAACAAGTTTACTTAGCTCTTCTGTGCCTTTCCAGATCTGATTTTATTTTTTGAACAGTAATCAAAATTTATCAAAATTTATCAAAAAAGGTAAAAGTTCTTAATATTTTACAGGATGCCTTTTTAAAAACAATTTATTGAAGTATATCATTCATACATGAACATACATAAACTATAAGTGTTCAGTAAACTTACAAAACAAACATTTATAACATCATATAGGGCTTCCACATATCACCCCACCACAAATACTTTGCATTGTTGTGAAACATTTGTTAATGAATTATGAAAGAGCATTGTCAAAGTATTACTACTAACTATAGCCCGTATCTTATTCCCCTATACTTTCTTTTTTAAGGATTTATTTATTTATTCATTTACTTTTATCCATTAGTTTTTAAAATATCCATACAGTGTTTATTTAGGCATATA
>PVKH010020522.1:0-14563 GCA_004027955.1 Chaetophractus vellerosus | reverse complement strand
TTTTTTTTTTTTGGAATTTAATATCATTTAAAATCTCCTACCACTTCTGATAAAAAATTCCCAACATTTGTCCTACTTATTATTGTTTCTTTTGTGAAAATCTGGTTTATTCCCTTTGCTCATTTTACTCTTGGGGTGTTCAATGTGTATGATGTCTTGACACTGTGAATATATCACTACTTTTATTTTGGGTAAACTGGTTTTTACTCTTCTTTAATTTTTCTGGGTATCAGGGGATATTATCAAGGTTGGAATTCCACCAGAACCAAGGAAAGTTTCTTATCAAAGGGGTGATTTGAGATCATATTTTTTTTTCCATCAGGAATGTTGTATTTCTCTCTCTTTGCTTATGTGGCAGAATTTTATATTTCCTTAAACACAGGTTAGAAAATTGCCATACCATGATGAATCACCTAGCTTTCTTATGCAAAAAGGCTTGTGAGATGGAATTTCTGGGTACTATTTCTAAACATTTTTGGAAGAGAATATGATGGCAGCCAAGAACTTGTGGCCTAATCAGTTTTTCTGGGGGTGCAAAGGGTATGCTTTCAACATGGCACTAGGAGATTATTTTGTAGTGTGTGTGCATGTCTTTATGTCTGTGTATGTCTCTGTTTGCATGTTTGTTTCTGTCTGTGTGTGCATGTGTGTCTATCATTCTATGTGTGTTTCAGTTTGGCTGTGTGTCCATCTCTCTGTGTGCTTGTGTGTGTGTGTATTTCAGTGCATGTCTGACATTGCATTTGTATGTGTGTCTGTGTGAGCATGTGTCCTTCTTTCTGTGTGTGTTTGTGTTTGACTGTGTGTGCATATCTGTGTGTACTTGCATTTGTGTATGTCCATGTGTGTCTATTTGTGCTTGTGTATGTTTATCTTTGTGTTTGTCTGAAGGTTTCTCCGTGCATGTGTATCCATATGTGTGTGTCTCTTTGAATGGGTATATGCATATTTGTTGGTGTGCACAATCATGAGAACAGGGGTGCTCTAGTTCATAAATTATAATAACTGGTTTCTATAATACAGAGTGTGGACACAAACCTGCCTATGGAAACAGGAGTGGTTGATTCCCTTTTATTTCACTGAGACATTTTATGATTGTTAATTACATTTGTCTACTTCAAATTATCTGGGTTACAGTTCTTGCACAAGCAAGATCTGACCTCTTTTTTTAATTTAAAATCTAAGGTTTAATTGTTTTTGCAAAGGCTCATAAGAGTAATAAAATTAAATTTAAGAAAAATAAATATTATTAGAAGTGAAAAATGACTTAAAAGTGTTTGAAACAATCATAAGCAAAAATTGTATGCAAAATGCAGCAACATATTAGAACATTTAAAGAATGGATGATTTTCTAACAAAGTATAAATTACTTAAATTGATCTGAAATAAAGTAGTAAACTTAGATATTAGCTCAGAATGACTGTTCAATGAACCAAACAGCTGTTATTTAATTAATTAATAACTTATTTATTTATTTGCAGAATATGGCATTTTATTTAGTATGCAAAAGTTTACTGCAGCAAAGGAAGTCAAAACAGAAGTATCTTTGGGGTTCTAGGGGTACCAAAGGATTTTTTCCATTAATGCTGTTAGCTATATTTACTGATTTTTTTTAATTAAAAAAAAGATATTTAGATTACATAAATGTTACATAAAAATTGTGGGGGATTCCCATATGCACTACTCCTTACCCCTCCAAAATTTTCCCATATTAGCAGTATCCTTCATTAGTGTGGTATATTTGTTAAAATACATGAACACATATTTGTGCATTACCTCTAAATTTATTATTGTTTACATTATAATTTAAATTCCCACAGAATTTTGTAAGTTATGACAAGATATATAATGGCCTGGATCTCTCATTGCATCTCTTTCAGGACAATTCCAATGTCCTGAAAAATGCCCCCTTATTACATCTATTTTTCCCTCTTCTTCCTCTCAGAACCTCTGCAGGCCATTGCCTCCATATCAATGATAAAAGTTCTTCCATTACTAAAATAACAATGTCTATAGTACAATAACAGCAAGTCTACTCTAGTCCATCATTCATTCCTCAATCCTGAGGATTCTGGTATAGTGAAGCCCTCTCTGCCACTCACTGAGAGGGGGCTTAGATCACATGGGGCAAATGAATGGTACAATCTTGCTTGCAGTTGCAGACTCTCTGTTCCTTGGGGTGGCCATTATCCATCATCATTTCCTTGTTAGTTATCCTGGGTGAGTCCAATGAACTGGAGAGTAGGTATTGCAATTCTGTTGAGGTTCAGGGCTTGACTGGCACATGGAAAACCTAAAGATTTAAGTTTCTTGGACATACAACTATCTACTCTAGTATTAACTATAGGTTCAAATAGAAGGGGCAGAAGAGCTATGTGTGGGGAAACCATGACTGAGTCCAACTCTGTCACACTGGGGAGGATAAATTCCAAAGCAGGGCTCACTGGCAAGGCATCAATCTGCTGAACCTTTAGCCCTGACTATAGTGCCTGGATGTCTCCACTATTTGAGGCAATATTTACTTTGACATTCAATGAGATCCTACTGAGATGTGCATAAATGTAACATCTGGAAAGACTTCCCAACTCATTTTCTTTCTTCTTTTAAAAAAATTATTTTTATTTATTTATTACATATCCCCCCCCTTTCTGCTTGTTCTTGCTGTGTTCATTCTTGCTTTCTTCCGTGTCTGCTTGTCTCCCCCTGCTGTGGCGACCCACCAAGTTAGCTCACCATGCGGCGGCAGCTTGCCCTGCCTGCGGGGGCTTGCCTTCTCAAGGCAGCCTTCCCACTCAAAGGGGATCCCAGGAACCAAACCCAGGGCCTCCTATGTGGTAAACTGGCTCCCTACCAATTGGGCTACAGCTGTCCCCCCCAACTCATTTTCAACTCTCTTAGGCATAGAAACTCATTTTCCTTTCCCCTTTCCCCTGTTGGTCAAGCTCTTTTTCTAGTTGCATTTGCCAGTTTGTGCTTGGCTGTAATCCTTCAAAGCTGGGGAGTCTTATCTTCTGGAGTCTTGTCCCACCCGGGTGGAATGTACTGCATTTATATGCTGAGTCTGGCTTAGAGAGAGGCCTCATTTGAGAAAAATTGAGGCTCTCAGGAAGTAACATTTAGGCAAGCTATAATAATAAGCTATGTTTCAATTTCAAATGTAAAAGTTCATAAGTACAGTCTTCACTGTCCATGCTTTCAATTCTTCTGGGTATATACTCAGCAGTGTGATTGCTGGATCATTTTATAGCTTGCTTCCTGGGGAACCACCAGATTTTTCTGCACAATGGCTGTACCATTCTACCTCACCAGCAGAAGGCAATAAGGGCACCCATTTCTGCACATGCTCTCCAAGAGCTGTTGTCCTATGTTTTTTTTAATAGCCACCAGTCTAATGAGTGTAAGATGATATCTCATTGTGGTTTTGATTTGCATTTTCCTAATAGCGGTGATGTTCAGCATCTTCTCAAGTGCTTTTTATCTATTTATATGTCTTCTATTCAAATCCTTGCCCATTTTTAAAACAGGCCTTTTAAAAAATACATTTTTTAAGATACTTAGGCTACATAAATATTACATAAAAATGTAAGGATTCCCATAAGCCCTGTTCCACATCCATCCCACATTTTCCCACAAAACAACATCCTTCATTCATGTGGTACATTCATTGCAATTGATAAATGGATTTTGAGCCATTGCCAGTTGTCATGGATTATAGTTTACATTGTAGTTTACAATATTTCCCACACAACTCTGTATGTTATAGGAAGATATGTAATGGCTTATATTTGTCATTATAATGTTAAGATGATTCCCAAGTCTTAAAAATGCCCCCATATTACACCTGTTTTTCCCTCTTCTTACCCTCAGAACACCCAGTGGCCACTGCCTCACATCAATATTGTAATTTCTTCCATGCTAGAAACACAAAAAGTCTACAGTAGAATACCAGTAAGTCCACTCTAGTCAATAGTTCATTTCCAAATTCTGAATATTCTGGGATGGTGATGTCCAATCTACTGCTAATTAAGACAGGGATTCAATCCCATACAGCCAATGGATGGGACACTCTTGCTTGGCAGTTTGGATGAGGAAATATCATCCATCTATATGCTGTCCATAAGAAACCAACCTTAGATTCAGGGTTTCAAGGAGGCTGAAAGTGAATAGCTGGAGAACAATCTTACAAGCAAACAATAACCAATAATGGGCAGTAGTAGCTATACTGATATTGGACAAAATAGACTTTAATTGCAAAATATTGTAAGAGACAATGATGGACACTATATGTTAGTGAAAGGGATAATATTTCAAGAAGAAAGGACAATCATAAAATGTATGAACCTAACCATGGTGCCTCAAAAAAAAAAAAAAAAGGCAAACACTGGAAAACCTAAGTGGAGAAATAGATGCCTCTACAATTAGAGTGAGGAATTTTAATACACCATTATCACCATTAGTGAGAACATCTCAACTCAGAATCAATAAAGAAACAAAGACTTTGAATAATACATTAGAGGATTTGGACCTAATAGACATAAACAGTCAATACACCCAAATACAGTGGGATATACATTTTTCTCAAGTGCACATGGGTTGTTCTCCAAGATAGGCCATGTGCTCGGGCACAGGAAAATTCTTCATGAATTCAGAAAGACTGAAAGTCTACAAATTACTTCCTCTGACAGGAAAGTTATGAAATTGGAAACCAGTAGGGCCAGAGAACCAGATTAGGCACAAAGATATGGAAGTTAAGCAGCATACTTTAGGACAAAGAGTGTGTCAAGGAAGAAACCTCAAAAGAAATCAGTAACTACCTTGAAATGGATGAAAATGACCACACAACATATCAAAACCTTTGGGATGCAGCAAAAGCTGTATTGAGAGGGTAATTCATAGCCATAAATGCATATATCAAAAAATAAAAAAGAGCTAAAATTGAAGACCTCACTATATACCTGTAGGAAATAGAAAAAGTACACCGACTTACACCAAATGGAACTAGAAAAGAGCAAATAACAAGATTAGAGCAGAACTAAGTGAAATACAAAATAAAAAAGAACTAGAAAAAAATAAACAGAACCAAAAGCTGGTTCTTTGAGAAGATCAATAAAATTGACAAACACTTAGCTAGACTAACAAAGACAAAAGAGAGAAGTTGCACATACACAAAATAAGAAATGAGGAAGGAGATATCTCCACTAACCCCACAGAAATAAGGAGTATCATAAGAGGATATTTTGAAAAAAATATATGCCAACAAGTAGGATAATTTAGTGGAAATGGACAAATTCCTAGAAACACACAAGTAGCCTACATTGATGAAAGAAGAAACTGATGAGTTCAACAGACCAATAACAAATAAAGAGATAGAATCAGTCATCAAATACCTCCCAACTAAGAAGAGCTCAGGACCAGATGGCCTCACAGATGAATTCTACCAAACATTCTGGAAAGAAAGAACACCAATCCTGCTTAAACTCTTCCAAAAAATAGAAGTAGAAGGAACAATGCCTAACTCATTCTATGATGCAGAAAAAGCATTCAACAAAATACAGCATCCTTTCCTGACAAAAACAAAAACCCTGCAAAGAATAGGAATGGAAGGAAACTTCCTCAAAATGATAAAGGATATGTATGAAAAACTCACAGCTAACATCATATGCAATCATGAAACCTTAAAACTTTCCCCCTAAGATCAGGAAGAAGACAAGGATGCCCAATTTCAGAGCTCCTATTTAACATTGTATTTGAAGTACTAGACTGAACACTTAGGCAAGAAAAAGATATAAAAGGCATGCAAATTGGAAAGGAAAAATTAAAAATTTCACAATTTGCAGATGATGTGATCTTATACATAGAAAGCCTTGAGATAGCTACAACAAAGATTCTCTACTTAGAAATGGATTCAGTAAAGTCACAAGCTATAAGATCAATGTGCAAAAATCAGTAGCATTTCTGTACACCAATAGTGAGCAATCTGAGTAGTAAATCAAGAAAATATACCTTTTACAATAGTAACTAAAAAAATCAATCACCTTGGAATAAATTTAAAGTTGTAAATGACATACACAGAAATCTACACAGCACTGTTAAAGGAAATCAAAGAAGAATTAAATAAATTGAAGAATATTACCTGTTCATGGATAAGGTGGCTAAATATCATTAAAATGTCTAGCCTACCCTTACTGATCTGCAGATTTAATGCAATCCCAATAAATGTTGATACAGCATAAGCGCAGTCCTCAATATCAAGGGCCTGTCTTGGACCATGCTCCTTCATTAGTCATTGCCCCTGTCTTGGGGGCTTCTGGGTGTTCCATTGGATAATGTAGCAGTGCTCCCATGGATGGGAATTTGATATAACTTTGGATATTGTGTGAATCTCCATCAACCGTGAAAATGTCCCATAAACAATTTAACACTTTTATATGCTGTATATGTATGCCTAGGTGACCCTTATCCCAAGTATCCCCCATCAATGACACCCTTCACAAATGATCCTCCTCTGTCATACTTGTAACCCTTCTGTGATCCAAAACTTCTAAAATGAAGCCAACAAAATAGCCAAATACAATTGATTAGAAAATGAAATAATAATGATAGTTTTAAAACTCCTGAGATCAGATGAGATCCGGCACGTTCAGGGTGGTCTGGCCATAGACAATAGTTTTAAAAATAAGAAATAAAATACAATATTTTTTTTAAAAATAAAAAAAAATCATTTGGAATAATAAAAATCAATGGGAAAATATTTAAGAAAAAATTGGCATTATGTCTTTCATAATTTTAAGATCTGTTGTCTTGTATGTATAGTGACATTTTCTTCCATTTATTCCCCCAGTGTCTTTCTTTTTTCATTTTGCATTCAAAGAAGTATTAGTTTATAGAAAAGCCATCTACAGAATATAGCAGATTCCCATATATCCAACATCCTCCCCTTTTTCCCCTTTCTCCTATTAATATCATTTTATATGTGGATGGTACATTTGTTACAACTGTTGTACAAATATTGAAATATAGCTATTAACCATGGTCAATGCTTTTCATTATGGTTTACATTTTGGACCATACACTTTTTAAAATATGATGATATTTAATATGGCCTGTATCTATCATTTCAAGGTCAGGTAGAATACTTCCATCGCCCCCCAAAAGTCCTATGATCCATCTATTCTGTTCTTCCCTTCCACTCCCTATGGGACCCATGGATACCAACAGGCTTCACTCCTTGGAGAGCAAGATTCATAGTTACATTCAATAACATTGAAGTTTTGATATACTGTTCTGGCCTCACCCATTAGGCACTGCCTATGCTCTCAAGAGACTCCTGTCTTATATTTGAGAACATAGCAGCACTTCTCAGGATTGGAATCCAACACTATCCCCCTCATTATGTGGGTCTCTATCCACTGATACAACCCATTATGTCAAGACAAAAACTCACAGACTCCCTAGAAGTCTGTCTTACATGTGCCCTGTACTGAATGCCCCCACATGCAACAACTTAAACTAGTACCCTCTATTGCCATGTTGCTGAAAGTACATTCTCAATGTTATAGTTTTAACCACATATCCTCCAATCCCCAGTGTTCACCTGCTCATACACCCAACCCTCCCCCAAGTTCAATTGACAACCCAAACCAACCTCTTCAACCTACCCCATTGACAAACCAGCACTGTCCAACCCAAAAATATCACTGCACCACTGTCATGATACTCCACTGTACAACTACACACTTCCAACTTCTCATAGATTTAGCCCATATTGGCATTGGCTCACAAGCTTCTTCTCCCTTTCTAACACTTGTAAACTTATCTTCCAGACTCTAGCTCTGAATTTGCTCAATTTAATTAATTCATGTCAGTGAGTTTATGTAATATTTGTCCTTCAGTGTTTGGCTTGCTTTACTCAACAGGAGGTCATCAAGGTTCATCCACCTTAATGCATGTGTTAATACTACATTCCTTCTTACAAGAATTCTGTTGTGTGTATATATTACAATTTGCTTACCACTCATCTGTTGATGGGCATTTGGGTTGATTTCAACTTTTGGCAATAGCGAATAATGCCACTAGGGTCCTTGATGTGCACATATCTCTTTGTGTTCTTGCTTTCAATTCCTCTGGGTTTATACCCAGCAGTGGGTTTGCTGAATCATATGGCAGTTCTATAATTACGTTTTTTCTAAGATTTATTTTTATTTATTATACATCCCCCCTTTTTGCTTGTTCTTGCTGTGTTCATTTTTCTCTGTGTTCCTCTGTGCCTGCTAGTCTCCCCCTGCTGGGGCAACATGCCGAGGCAGCTCACCAGCATGCTGGTCTGCCTGCTCGTGGGGGCTCACCCTTGCTTGCGAGGGCTTGCCTTTGCCCACAGGGGCTTGCCTTTTTGCCTGCCCACAGGGGATTGCCTTTGCCCATGGCAGCATGCCCCACCCATGGCAGTGTGTCCTGCTAGCATTGGTTTGCCTTCTCAAGGCAGTCCACCCCTATTGAGGAGGCCTGGAGACCATGTGGTAAACCAGTGACCTACCAACTGGGCTATGCAGTCGGCCCCTACAATTAGTTTTAGAGGAACTGCCAGACAGTCCTCCACAATGGCTGCACCATTCTACATTCCCACCAGCAGTGGATGAGATTTCCCATTCCTCCACTTTCTCTCCAACACTTGCAGTCCTGTGTTTTTTTTTAATAACAGTCAGTCTAATGGATGTAAGATGCTAACTTATTGTAGGTTTGATTTGAATTTCTCTAATCACTAGTGATGTTGAGCATCTTTTCATGTGCCTTTTAGCCATTTGTATTTCTTCTTTGGAGAAGTGTCTATTCAAATCACTTGCTTGTTTTTTGAATGGGTTGTTTGTCTTTTTATTTTTGAGTTGTAGGATTTCTTTATATATGCTGGATATTAGGCCCTTATCAGATATATGGTTATGAATATTTTCTCCCATTGAATAGCCTCTCTTTTCACTTTCTTGACAACCAGCTTTCAGGTGCAAAAGATTTTAATTTGAGGAGGTCCCATTGTATCTTTATTCTTTCATTGATCTTGCTTTCAGAGAGTTCATGAAACCAATTCATAATACAAGATCCTGTAGATGCTTCCCTACATTATCTTCCGTAATTTTATGGTCTTGGCTCTTATATTTAGATCTTTGCTCCATCTTGAGTTAATTTTTGTATAGGGTGCATGATGGTGTTCCTCTCTCATTTTTTGGATTTGGATACCCAGTTGTCCAAGCACCATTTGTTGAAGAGGCCATTGTCTCCCAGTTGAGTGGACTTGGTGGCCTTGTCAAATGTTAGTTGACTGTATACGTGAAGTTCTATATCAGTACTCTTAATTCAATTTCATTGGTCAGTATTTCCATCCTTGTGCCAATACTATGAAATATTTCAAAACTAATTGTTTAAAGATACTTGATTGCACAAATATCACATGAAAAATATAGGGAATTCCCATATGCCCTGCTCCCTACACCTTGCACATTTTCCAACATTAACAACATCATTCATTAGAGAGGTACATTCATTGCAATTGATGAACATCTTCTCGAGCTTTGCCACTAAGCCTGGATTATAGTTTACATTGTAGTTTACACTCTCTCCCACCCAATTCTTTATGTAATGACAAGATATTGGCCTGTATCTGTCATCCCAGTTCATTCAGGACAATGCCAATGAACTGAAAATGCCCCCACATTTCACCTGTTTTTCCCTCTCCCTGCCCTCAGAACCTCCTGTGGACACTGCCTACACATCAATGATATAATTTCTTCAATTGCCAGAATCACAATAAGTCTATAGTAGAATACCAGGTTGCCTAATTTAGTCCAAAGTTCATTCTCAAGTCCTGAGGATTCTGGGATGGTGATGTCCACTCCACCTCTCATTCTGAGTGGACTGTGATCCATTAGGGCTGATGTGTGGAACCCTCTTGCTTGCCTTTGTAGACTCTTTCAGTTCCTTGTTATGGTAATTGTCCATCTTTACCTCCTCCTTAGTTGTCCTGGGTGAGACAAAATAACTGAAGATTGGGTGTTGCAACACCATTGAGATTTGAGATCCAGATGGCCCATGGACAGTCCAAAGATTTAAGTCACTTGGACATATATCCACCAAGCCTAGTTGTAATTATAGCTTCAAATAGAAGAACAGAAGAACTATGTGTAGGGAAACCACAAATGAGTTCAACTCTGTTACCCTAGGGAACATAAATTCCAAAGCAGGGCCCACTGCAAGGCACCAAACTCCTGAGCCATCTGCCCTGACTATAGTGTCTGGATGCCTCTAGAGCCTTCAGAAGGCCTGCTGTTGGGGGGGTAGTATCTGCTTTGGCTGTCAATGAGATCCTGCTGAGACATGTATAAGTATAGTGTCTGGAATGACCTCCCAACTCACTTTGAAGTCTCTTTGCCATATAAACTCATTTTTCTTTACCTTTTCCCCCTTTTATTTGATATCTTTTTTCAGTTGCATTGCTAGTTGGTGCTTGGTAGTAATCCTTCATTGCCAGGGATACTCATCCCTGGGAGTCATGTCCCATGCTGGTGGGAATGTAATGCATTTATATGCTGAGTTTGGCTTAGAGAGAGGCCACAATTGACCAAGGAGTCTCTCAGGAGGCAGCTCTTAGGCACCTAATAATCCTAGGCTATCTTTTAATTTCAAAATAAAGGTTCATCAACAGAGTCAATAACACCAAGGGCCCATCAGTGGGCCATCCTCCTTCACTAGTCCTCCTTCAGTGTTCATTGCCCTGTACTCAGGGGATTCTTACTGACCCATTGAAGAATGTGGCAGAGCTCCCCACTCACAGTGATGATGCCCCATGAACATTTGAACAAATTTATTTGTCTTATATGTATGCCCAGTTGAGCTTCCTCCCATGTAACCCCATCACGATCACTCCACACCAATGTTTCTCCCCTGCCATAGTTGTAAACCTTCTGTGATCCAAAATATTTCAAAAATCAAGCCAATAAAATAGCCAAATACAATTTATAAGAATGTGAAATAATAATGATAGTTTAAAAATAAGAAATAAACTACAAAAAAATTTAAAACTTTTTCAAAATTGGGATAATAAAAAATAATAAAAAATATTTTTAAAATTTTTGACATTTTATCTTTTATCACTGCAAGATCTGTTGTACAGTGCCATTTTCTTCTGTTTATTGTCCCAGTGTCTTACTTTTTTCAATTGTCCTCAAAGAAAGTTTAGGTTACAGAAAAGATATGTACCGAATATAAAAGACTCAATATACCCAATATCCTCCCTCTTTTCCACCTTCCCCTATTAATAACATTAATGGTATGTTTGTTACAGCTGATGTTCAAATAATGAAACATAGCAACCAAGCACAGTTAATGGTTTACATAATGGTTTAATTTGGGACCATGCACTTTTATAAACTTTGATGAAAGTCAACATGGACTGTACCCATCATAGAAAGATAATGTAGGCAAATGTAGCTTTGTAGCATGACTTAAAGTCAGATAGTGTGATTCCTCTAATTTCATTTTTGTTTTCAACATGTCTTTGGCTATTCAGGGCTTCTTGCCCTTCCAAATAAATTTCACAGTTTTTCCAAACTTGTAAAACATGCTGTGGTGAATTTTATTGATATTCTGTTAAATCTCTAAATAACTTTGGGTAGGATAGACATCTTAATGATGTTTAGTTTTCTTATCCATAAACAGGGAATATTCTTCCATTTACTTAAGTAGTTTTTCATACAAGCAGTTTGCATTTTAGTTCAATTTATCCCTAGGAATTTTATTATTTTATTGCTATTGTAAATGGAATTGATTTCTTGGTTTCCTCCTCAGATTGCTTATTATTGGTGTATAGAATTACTATTGATTTTTGCACATTAATCTTATAACCTGTCATGTTACTAAAGTTTCTAAACTTTAGAAGGTTTGATGTACATTTCTCAATGTTTTCGAGGTATAAGAGCTTATCATCTGCAAATAGTGAAATTTTTACTTCTCCCTTTCGAATTTGTATACCTTTTATATCTTTTTCTTGCCTATGTGCTCAAGCATGTACTTCTAACACAATGTTAAATAAGAGTGGTGACAGTGGGCATACTTGTCTTGTTTCAGATCTTAGAAGGAAAGCTTTTAGGATTACACCATTGAATATGATGTTAGTTGTGTTTTTTTCATATATAAATTTTATCATGTTGATGAAGTTTCCTTCTATTCATTTCTTTTGAAAAGTTTTTTTTTTTAATCAGGAAAGGTTGCTGTATTTTTTTGAAAGCTTTTTCTACATATGTGGAGATTATCATGTGATTTTTTTCAATCTGATTATGTGGTGTATTACATTGATTTTAATTTCTTATATTGAAACATCCTTGTATACCGAGGAAGAAACCCACATTAACATGGTGTATAATGCATTCAATGTATTGTTGAATATGATTAGCAAGTATTTTTTTGAGGATTTTTAGCATCTAGGTTCATTAGGGAGATTGTTTTATAGTTTTCCTTTCTCATGGCATCTTTAGCTTTTGTATTAGTATGATGTTGCCATCATAGATTGAGTTAAGCAATTTTCCCTCCATTTCTATTTTTTTTTAAAATTTAACTAGATTAATCTAAGTTCTTTCAGAAATATTTAGTAGAATACACCTGGAAGCCATCTGAACAGGACTCTTCTTATTTGGGAGGTTTTTGATGAATAATTCTATCTCAGTTTTTGTGATTGGTCTATTGAGTTCATCAATTTCTTCCTTCAACAATGTAGTCTCCTTGTGTGTTTTTAGGAATATGTCTGTTTCCTCTAAATTATCCATGTTTTTAGCATATAATTTTTCAAAGTATCCTCTTATGATACTCTTTATTTCTGTGGGGTTAATGTTGATAGCCCCTTCTTTTTTTTCTTATTTTGTGTATTTGCATCATTTCTCTCTTTTTTTCTTTGTTAGCCTATGTAATGACTTGTCTATTTTATTAATCTTCTCAGAGAGTAAACTTTTTGTTTTATTTTTTCTAGTGCTTTCTTATTTTCAATTTCATTTAGCTCTTCTGTAATCTTGGTTTATTCACTCTTTATACTTCTTTTGGGTTTAGCTTGTTTTTCTTTTTCTAATTCCTCCAGGTGTACAGTTATGTTTTTTATTTTAGCTCTTTGTCTCTTACAATGATTTTGCATTCAATGTCTATTTTGACTGATATTTGTATAGCTACTCCTGCCCTCTTTTGGTGATTGTTTGCCTGTAAAAATTGTTTTCCAGCTGTTCACTTTCAGCCTTATTGCATTCCTGGGTATAAGGTTAGTTTCTTGTAGACACCATACAGATGGGTCATATTTCTTTATTGATTCTGTATTCCTCTTTTTATCTTTTTCATTGTTCTTAAACTCTCATTCAACTTTTTCTCTCCTGCTTTTTCTTTCAACCTGAAGAACTCCCTTTAGTATTTCTTGAAGGGCAAATTTCTTATTGACATACTATCTTAATTTTTGTTTGTTTGTGAATATTTTAACTCTCCTTCTGTTTCAAATGCCACCCTTGCTGAATAGAGAATTCTTGTCTGGAAATTTTTCTTTTAGCATGATAATTATGTCATACTGCTGCCTCCTTTTTCCCATGGTTTCAAATGAAAAAATCAGCACTTAATCTTATTGAACTTACCTTGGCTGTGATGGATATCTTTTCTCTTGCTGCTTTCAGTATACTCTCCTTGTTTTGAACATTGGACAATTTGACAAATATATGCCTCAGTGTATCATCATTAGGATTTATACTGTTCAGTGTATGCTGTGTTTCCTACTGGTCCATATCCCTCAATAGAGTTGGAAATTTTCAGGCATTATTTCCTCCAACACTCTTTCTCCTCCCTTTCCCTTCTATTATACTTCTGGAATGCCTAAAATGGGTATTGTAAGATTTTAGTTACCCACTAGGGATTTCCCCCTCAGGAATGTAAGATTCCTGATAACCCCTAGGGCCCTTCCCTCAGGAATGTAAGACTCCTGATAACTCTGCTACCTTCCACCCTGCCCTGAGGCTGCTAGAAAATTCCTCCCTAGGCACATTCTGGTGTGCCCCCCACTCGGGGCTTCTCTTATCAGATGTGACCTCATGGGCACTTCCCCGTACCCCTGGTGATGCTTATAAATCCTGTAACTGCCTTGAGTCGTGGTCCATGGCATTGCCCTCAATCAGGAAGCCTGGACCCTGGCTCAAGCTAGCAATAAAGCTCCCTGTTGCTATTGCATTGTCGGTGTGGTCTCATCCATGCATCTGGAGATCTGAAAAAGGGCACAACATTTGGGGGCTCATCCGGGATCCCCATTGTTTGGATTGACTGCCAGCATCGACATAAGGGAGTCATATAGCCCAGGAATATTTTAAGGAAGCCGGCTGGCAGGGACCCCTTAGTGGAGGGGCCTGCCAGAGCTGAGAGGGCTTAGAGGCCCCTCCACCAAGAAGACATGCTGGCAGGGCAAGGTTCCCTTATCATAAGGGGCCTGCTGGAATTCAAGGAACTGGTTCCATTAGGTGTGAGAGTGAATGAGTGGGTGCGTGGCCGTATGGTCGATCTCCAT
>PVKH010020521.1:0-14564 GCA_004027955.1 Chaetophractus vellerosus | reverse complement strand
GCTAGATAGCTCAGTGGATAAAGAGCTCGCTGGGAAACCACATGGGAGGCCCTGGGTTCGGTTCCCGGGGACCTCTCCTAGCGGGCAGACCGCCTTGAGAATGGCAAGCCGCCATGGGCGGGCCAGAGCCGCCGTGGGCAGGGCAAAAAGCTGCCACGGACAGGGCAAGAGCCGCCACGGGCAGGGCAGGTCGCCCGCGTGAATGGAGTGCAGCCAGCCACCGGCGAACTGAAAAAGCCGGCCGTGATGGAAGCAGAAGCTGCCCACAAGCGGGGAAAGCCGCGCCTGCGCAGTGACCAAGTCTCGGCGCGTCGCCACAACGGGGGGGAAGGGGAGATATGTAATAAAATAAATAAATCTTTAAAAAAAAAAAATTAATATCACAAAGAATAAAGTAAAGACTTTGATATCCAAATCGTCATTCATATCATTGTAGCAATAAAGTATAAGAAAAAGAAAGTGTTAATAAAGACAAAAAGAACCCATCTTTGGTGCACTTGTAAGTGTGCTAGAAACATCTTTTCCAACATACAGATAAGGAAGAAGATTAATTTCTACTCCTCTATCATACATGACTACTTCAAGGAACAAGACCTTGGCATTATATTTCAAAAATTTGGTCCCATCAATGTGCCATTTAGAAAAAAATCTGACAAAATCCAGACATATCATTAATCATATCACTCTTAGACTCATGCAATTGGGTCCCCTATCCTTGGTTTTCCATGTTGTATGCCTTTCCTAAGACAGGGTTGTATAAGATCCAAAGGAACATGCTTAACTAGAACCCATGCCATCTCTTTTAAAATCATGTTTCAGCCATCTAAGTTCCCTGAATTTTGAAAAATTAACTCAATCATAACCTCTTCCTTTAGAATTTCCTACCAAGAATGGAGTAATGTCGTACACACCCCAAAGCTATGAGTTTGCAAAGGGCTGTTGTTAAAAGGTTGCATCAGTTGGAGCCAATGATGGGAAGAGAAGAAGGACAAGCTTTACTCAGGCTTTGGCTTTCCAATAGAGATTACCAGTGATTTTAAGAATTAGAAATCCAAACCTGTCCTTTTAGGCTTTTGTAAATTTATGTTAACCAAGGTAGGAAGAGAATAAATTTTACTTACCAGTTTGTCTGCTGGATATATTGCAAAAATGGTTGCAATTCTTTATTACCACTTCCATATCAGCATAATTTACAATAGGACTTTTTAACACCCCCTATTATGAGACAGCATCCATTTCCCCACCCTTTGAATCTGGCCTAGCTTAGTTACTTGTTTTCACTAACAGAATGTGGAGTAACTGATTTGCCAGTTCCATGCCTTTGTCTCAAGAGGTCTTGATTGCTTCTTGTCATTTGTTTGTAACTCTGCTTGCATCCTGTGGACAAGCCCAACTTGCCTGCCAAAGGATGGGAAACCATATAGAGCAGGGGAGAGGTGCTGCAGTTATGGCATCCTAGACCAGCTAGTCCTCATTAATCTGACAGCTGATTGTAGCTGCAGGAATGAGCTTAAACAAATTTAGCCAAGTCCAGTCAAGCTCTGTAGAACTACTGAGTATAGACTCAAAAACTAAATAAAAGCAATTTTAATTTTAATTCATAAAATCAATGTTTCTATTTTACTTAGGTTTTGGGGACTTCTTTTGAGTGAAGAAACTGAAAAAGATGTTCAACTCACACATGAGCTTTGCTTGTAGTTCATGTGTTCTGGCAAATATATTCTAGAGATAAATACAGACTTTGGTTTGTTTTGGTATTGTCTTTATTCCTTGATATTAGCAGTTATTACTATGATTGACAAAGCATCTATCACATGCTGATTATTATATTTCTTTATGACCATAATGTGATTTAGCAATCACAAAAACTTCATGATTATGTACTTTATTAGCTCCAGTTTACAAAAGAAGACCCTATAGATAGGTAAATAGAATAGTGAAGCTTAAAATTCTGATCTGAGTGGCTCCAAATAGCATTTTATTTGCACCCTATCCTGCTGATTTCATTAAATTAATTGACACATTTTTCAAATGCATCAATACATCACATAATACTTCATAACTGAAAAGATGAACTAACAGAAATTCTCCAGATCCTAACAGTGTCCTTCAAATTGAAATCATTTTATATTGATGCCTCTGGCATTCTCAAACATCAAGTTCAGAAAGCAATATGACTATTTCATTTTATGTTATCTTTTCATCCATATGTTGAAAGTTATTTATGTACCTGGCACCTATTAAGCCCAAACAGAAAAATTATTCTGCTCTCTTGAACTTTAGCTAGAGTTGAATTTGTTTTGAATATCTCAGCCAGGATGAAATTGAGGCCATCAAGAAATTGTGGCTTCTAAGAATACCATGGATTTCCATGCATTTATCATACAGGTCCCAGAGAAAGATGACAAGCTTAAGATAGCAGTAAGTACAAACACAGTATCTTCAGTAGATCCAAGGAAATCATCATTTTTCTTTATATGCATGTGATAGTTGAGAAAGGAAAGCCTCACTATGGAACAAAAGCACCAGAAATAATTGCAGTTGGACAATATATTGAACATCTTAGAAATTGAAATTCCTTGATTGAGAAGCTTCTTGTGGATTTAATATTAAGAACTTTAACTAAATATGCCCCAATTAATTAGTTTGTATAGTTTCTACTGTTTCTTACCTCACTTTTTCTGCCTTGGAACAGAAAATAATTTAAAGTGCTAAGCAGTAACCCTGAGAATATATTAGGAGGTAGCAGAATATGAGACTGCAGCAATTAAGGCTTTGGAGACAGGAAGATATTAGTTTAGCTCCTGTCTTTACTATTCATTGACATTGGACAGGTGAAAATTATCTCTTTGAGCCCCAAATTCCTCATCCATAAAATTAGGACATGGACCTTTGAGAGGATCAAATGAAAATGTATTTAAGACCCTTATCACAATGCCTTGCAATTAGTAAGTGCCAAATAAATATTAGCTATTAATGATAGAAACAATTCAAAATTAAATAAAAAGATAAGTCAAAGGTGCTTCTTACCAGATTCTAGCTGTAGGCCAACCCGAGAAGGGTACCACTTTGGACCTATTAAATGAAAAATAATCCCATTTAATTTTCATCATAAGTGAAACACATTTTATAAATCTAGTGGCTTCCACTGGGAAATAGATTAGATTTTAAGAAGTGAATAAAATAGTTATCTAGTGTTAGAATTGTAGAGAGTAGTTACTTTTTGCAGGGAGCTGGCAAGGAGTGGTAGATAGAAAGTGGAAGAGCGCATGAGGGTTGTTTCAAGGGTGTTAGCAATTTTCTGCTTCTTTTTCCATGTACGAGCTACGTAGGCATGTTCAGTTTGTTAACATGTCCCAAGCTGCATGACCCATGACTTTAAAAAGCTTATACATATTCATCTAAGACAAAAGACCTTTGCTCTCACTTAAAATTTATTTCATTTTGACATATGAATATAGATTATTTTTCTCTATCATAAGCAAAGCATCTTTGGTAATACACAATATTGACATCTAATACTATGAGTATGCCAATATTAGCAGAAACATTACTTTTAGGATGTTTTCCTTAAACTTCCATTAGGAATGACTACTGTACTAAATAATACTATCAATAAAGAAAACCAAAAACATCTTTATTATAAATCCAATAATGAAAAGTTGGCTCACAATTACCAGAATATTATTGTTTTTCTTTAAAATAATTCCATGTCATCATTTTAATGTCTTTATAGAAAATCAATTATTAACATTTGAAATCCAATTTTAAACAAATTTAGCTGATATGTAAAGGAGAGTTTCAATATAATAATTCATAATTGTCAAGTTTGTTCCTATAAATTACATTTTAAAGTGTAAGGATGATGATAATGTGATATGACTAGACTATTTGAATCAATTTCCTCTGAATTTACTGCTAAAAGACAACTTATACATGGAAGTGTTAGTGGACTAATTTTAACTTATAAGCCAAAGATTTCAATCTTACATTAAAATATAATTAGGATTTTATCTAAACAAAATTTAGGGATGGCATGACAAATGAGCAAGGCACAAAATTTTAATTCCGACATTTGACAATGTTTTTAAAGAAAATAGGGAGCTAAAATCACTTTTTAGTTTTATTTTTTGTATTTACTAGGATAATTGCAATTATTGATGTAGTCATTTATTATTCTGTAATGTAGGCTAACATTATTGTTGAAATATTTAAAAATTGCCATATGTTATTCATTGCGAAAATCTGCTGCTAATGAAGATACAATGCAAATGAATGCAACAGATATTTCTATAGTTTGATTCTGTGAATAAATTATGGGTATAAGACAAAAACAAACCTTAAAAGAAACCATTTATTATTTGACAAATATTAATAGAGTACCTATACTAAGGCTGTTTAAGCTGTCAAATTCTGTCCATTTTAATGATATTCTTGTAAGACATCATTTTCAATAACACTTCATGGTGTCTTTTGTGGTGGAAATGCCAAAACAAACTTAACATGATCATTTTAAGAAATATAAGTATTTACAGACTAGATGAACGAATCCAGGCTGAATTCATAGTGATGAATCATAAAAGTTAGAAACGCTAAACTCTTTCCAGAAAATGCATGTCCTTCCAACTCTCTCAATGTGGATAAACTGTTATGTCTACTTAGGAAATAAACTTGGCATAAAGAGTTTGTGCTAAATTTTTTACACTGTGACCTAGTGAAAGAAATACCTCCATTGCCTATAAAAGCCTTTAGATTACTTTCAACAATTTCTTTCAAAGAATAAAACATTTGAAATATTTTGCTGAAAATCTCAGTGCTTTCTGAGGTGAAGCACATTAGACAAGAAGGAAGGTGGAAGGAAGATAGTTTTTCAAGAATAAAGGACATGGGTTCCACAAGGATTCTTAGAGTATATAATAAGTCTATAAGATTATTTATAAAACTAAGTACACTGAAGTTAGAAAACTGGCTCACAGCTCAATTACAACCATGTGGTTGCTCTAATGCATCTGCCAGTAGTTTGTATTACCTAAAATGTTGAACATGATTTGTGTAACTACTATTACCTGTTTGTAAGTTGCAAAACGGATTTAGCATACCACTGTAAGAATTATATAAAGCAAATAAAGAATGGAATGGAATGACTTTGAATGGAATACAGCATAGTGAATTCCAGACAGTCAGTTTAAACATTGCTTCTTGAACTTTTGAAAAATAAAGTATAAACATATGTCTGTATTTTTTTAAGATTGATATATGTGTGTATGAATTTCTTTCTCTGAGTCACAGGCAAAAAATGCTTTAAAGCCATGGCTCTAAAAAAACATAAATTTTAATTTCCTAAAAGTATTTATTATATGGAGCTTTTATGCAAAACTGCCATTGATGATTGATGCCAATTCTGTGAGTAAAACAAATTTGAATGGTTGCATTGTTTTACTTCTTTAAAATATTTTTTTTAAATATTGAGTTATAGGGAGAAGAGCTACAATATAAATTAAATTAGATAAATCATACAAAATAGGTTATAAGCCATATTCATTCAATTGCATATGCCAGACTCCTCCCTACCCATGCTTTCCTTTAATATAAAACCATGTTAATTGTCATTATTTTGATTATTAGTATTTCTCCCACAGGATATTGGTCAACAGTATAAGTATTTATTTAACTGAACCATCCTCTCTCTTAAATCTCTAGGTAAAACTTACCCCAGTTCCTTACCCTTGTTGTGTTTCTTTTTTTTTATTGCTGTTGTTGTATTTTATTTTTTAATACCACCAGTCAGATTATGAAGTAAAAATTCAGAGTAGAGTTGAGGATTAAAGAAACTCTAATATAATGGATTCTGCATAGTGGACCTGAAGACTTTGGAGGAGGATGAAAATACTGATTGATTTTTATTGTTTCTATCCTAGGTTCTTTGTGGCCAGTGTGGTGAGTTGGAATGAAGTAATAACAGAAACAGACTGTTGTCCTTGGAAGTATACTATGCAGGACTGGCACTATTCAAGGATTTAGTGGGTGAAAGATAAACTATGTTCTACAAGTTTCTACCTTCCATTTCAGCTTGCCAAGATTCCAGAACTGGGCATAGGAGAAAAAATAAGTGTGTTTGCCTCGACTGTCCTCTATGAATTACCTGCTGTTAGACCCAAGAGTGTCAGTCAAAGCTAATCTTAGAGGTGGCAGTTCCAGGAAGGAGGAAGCAAAGAGGAACCATATTTGATCCATGCTAGATTTTAAGAAATAGATTCTGAATGTTCATAAAAATAGCTATAACCCTATGTCAACTATATCTTTATGTAACAGGCCCCAAAAAGATATGTCATAAAATTTAAAGTGTATCAGATGTATCTCTAATGACTTATTCAAAAAGAAATTGTGACTAATATATTACACTGTAGCTTCATTTTAAGGTTAGAATTTAAACTGGGAGCAAAAGAGGTATATGGTTGGACATATAATTAAGTTTTAACACAAAAGAGTTATGTTTTAGAATTGTTTTGAGAATAACAGTCTAGCAAAAGGTTAGTGTGTACAAAAAGAGAATGATGCAAAGTCTTTTAATGATATTCTCCTCATGAAAACAAATGAAGGACGGGGCCGGCTCGATAGCCCAGTGGATAGGGCGCCGGCATACCACATGGGAGGCCCCAGGTTCGATTCCCGGGGACCTCTCCTAGCGGGCAGACCGCCTTGAGAATGGCAAGCCGCCAGGGGCGGGCCGGAGCCGCCGTGGGCAGGGCAAGAAGCTGCCATGGACATGGTGAGAGCCGCCATGGGCAGGGCAGGTCACCCGCAGATGTAGCGCAGCCAGCCACCCGTAAACTGAAAGCCGGCCATGAATGGACGCAGAGACCGCCCACAAGCGGGGAAAGCCGCACCTGCGCAGTGGCCACTCTCGGCGCGTCGCCGCAGCGGGGGGGAAGGGGAGATATGTAATAAAATAAATAAATCTTAAAAAAAAAAAAAACAAATGAAGGATATGAGGATATGACCAATAGTTAATAAAGAAGTTTGATGATAAATAGTCAAGAAAGTACAGTGATTCTCAACTTCTGTGTGCTTTTGATCCTTATAAAGGAAATGTTACTAATAATATAAATTATAAAACAAACATAAAGGAGACTATTAAAATCCTATAGGAGAGAGGATGTTTTAAAAAAATCAATTTCTTAATCTCATGGAATTTAATATGATGTAAAATAAGTTTCTTAAAAGACCCAAAATGATTGTAAATATAATTGAAAAACTTCTGATGGTTGTGTTTAGAATTGGGGAAAAGGGAGATTATCCACTTACCATTAAGCTATTCAGAACTTTCAAATAAGAGCTAAACTATGGGTTCTTGAAATTACAGATTAATATAAAATATTCAGTCATGTCAAAGCTTAGATATAACTAAATTTCTTTTTGATAGAACAAAATTATTATAGTGCACTGTAATTCATGGTTATGTTGTATAGTGTTTAGCATGTGTTTCAGCATGCACTTTCATGTTACTCATATATAATTTGGACCTGTATGACATGAGCAATAGACAGAGAGGTAAGCAGATAGTTGATTGATGGTTCTACATAAATTGGGATGGGATCAGGTCTTCACTGAGAAACAGTATGTTAATTTGCATTGATTGTGAGTTTTATAGGTTGTCAGGAGTATTTCAAATGCCATCTCATTTCAGAACAATCTTGTCAGGTAAGAAAATAAACCAAAAATGTAATGTGAGCTAATTAAAGGAGTGCTAAATACCAGGTTCGTTAAAGAAACCTATTTTCCGGAAAAGCGATAGTAATAATCTCCCTGTACTTAAATTTAAGGAAGCTACATATGAGTTTTGGTTATATTTCTAGACTCAGCATTTTAAAGGGGAGATAATAGGCAAGTCTGTATCCATTGAAAATTTCAAGCACGGTAATTGCTCTTGAAATGTTTTCCATGAGATGATTTTTAAAAAAAGGTGCATATTTTATCAAAAAAGGGGATTTAGAGGGAGATGAATTGTTAAGTGTAATAAAGACAAGGATTACTCAAAAGAAAAGTCTTATGGTCAACTTGAGGAAAGAAGGTTTTTGTACAAGGTGATAATATTAAAATTAAAAGTACTTAACAATTGGTTTTCTATCATAGATATATGGGATATGTGTATTAAATCATAGTTATCATAGACTCCTGCATTTGGTGGCAAGATAGACTGAAAAACATGTAAGCTACTTCCCACTTCTTCAAAAGGCATCTCCTCCTTTATCATTAAAAAGTAAGGAAAAAAAGATATCTGAAAACATTCAACATACTTTGGCAGTCATCTTTATCATATTTGTCACATAATCCTATATTATGTAGACTAAAATAAGAAAAAATGGTTGGCCTAATAAGCAAATACAAAGGTACTTTATCATCATAAAATATTCATGTATGTGTTCAAGATAATTCTTTCAAACTTATCTATTTTTAACCATATATTTTGCCAATGGGAAAAGTAAGACCAAGTATAATGAAATTATTTGCCTAAATTCAATCAATGATTTAATGGTGGTCTTATCCATCACCTAAGTCTCTCTGTTCTCAATTTTCTAACTTTTCCAATATACTCTGTTGTAAATGTTTTACAAATTAAAGAGAAAAACAAGTAATGACCCACAATGACAAAATTTTTTGTACATTGACATTTTTAAAACACACTGGAATTCATAGAAAGTGAATAAAATTGAAGAAGAGAACAGTATAAGAGTAGTTCATAGAAAAGAGAAAACATGGATAGGGCCTTTATTAATTGGTAATAATTGTCTAAAAGGAAGAAAGTTGATTAAGCCTGATGAAAAAATACATGGGCAATTTGGAAGATAAATTACTTCCTTTAATATATATATATAGCAAATACATGCACTGAAGTAAATGTAACTTTGTAGAAAATATGTTATTTCCCTAAAAATAATAAATAAAGTTAGTAGATTACAAAGATGATGGATGTTATGTGGAGATTATTAGCATTTGACTTTCCATAGTAATTAATTATATTTGTTTGGGAATTATTGCTATCCTTTTAACTTCTCAATACGTTTTGCACTAACACTAAATAAACACAAATTATATATGTATATGAAATGAAAAGTAAAATTTTTATACTCAATCACCAGCATTTAAAGAAAAAATATTTGAATAAAACATTATAATACAATGTTCAAATCCCAGGTAATGGTGCATAAAGTTCTTACTCCATTTTTTTGAAAGAAAACTCAGCTTTCTGATGCACATGTATATTAATGAGAAAAGGGAAAAATGAGGAAAGAAAAATGAGAAAAGAGAAATGAGTGAAAAGTCTCTCCTGACAGGTTAACCAAAATATGTTTGTATACTTGGAAAAAGTATAATTGGTTGCTAAGCAACATCTAAGAAAGCATTGGATGCAGCAATGTTGGAAAAGCTATGGAATGTCTAAAAATCTTAAACAGTTCTTCAGAAATTAAATTTCTCAGTTGTTTTCATGAGATCCGAACACTAAATAGACTTAAATAATTGTGTCCTTGCCTTAGTTTGCCACAGGGTTGCTGATACAAAGTACAGGAAATGGGTTGGCTTTTAAAATGGGAAATTTATTAGGGGTAAAAGCTTACAATTCCAAGGCCATGAAATGTCTAAATCCAGGCATCAACAGAAATACTTTCTTACCAAAGTCAGCTGCCACATGGTGAAGCAAGATGGTGGGCAATCTCTGCCTAGGCTTCTGCCTTCCCCTCTAGGCTCACTGTCTCTCAGAGCTCAGATGTGGGCATCAGGCACAGGGCTTGTTTCTTTCTGGACCTCCTCTCTCAGTCTCTTGGGGCTTTTCTGTCTTTCTGTGGCTGTAGGAGAATCTACCATCTTGCAGAACTCAACTGTGGGCAAGCAGGCATAGGGCTTGTCTCTTTCCAGGCCTCCTCTCTGAGTATTTCAGTGCTTTTCTGCCTTTCTGCAGCTCTAGGTGAACCTGGAGTCCTTTCTCTCACATGGCCAGATCAAATATGGTGGCTTCCTTTCTCTCTGTGTCTCTGTTTATATCAGACCCAGCAAGAGGCTGGAGACTCAATCTGAGGCATACCTCACTGATATAGACCAAGAAAAGGGTCTCATATCCACAGGAATGGATTAGGTCAAAAACATAATCTTTGCCTTTTTGGGATTCTTAAAAGAGCTTCAAACTGTCACAGCCCTGTAACTGTAGGACCTTTTGCTTCCAGCAGGAAATTAAACTAATTATTATAGATTATAGATAATTTTAATCAAAGGAGTGATTGAAATGACTCAAAATTTGACTTCATTCCCTTTAAGAACTAACATATTTCTTATTTACCCTTATTTTTCAGTGCCAAGTAAAAATTTAGGCTTTTAGCAGCATGGCTTCTCCTTTTGGGTAGGTCATAAAGTCTGATTTTTGTTCCCTTTGACTTATAAATATGTGGAAAGCCTTCTTAGCTTCTAAACCTCTCAGCTGCCCAATATGATATTTTATGTCAGCTAATTTAACCCTCCATTTTTTTTTTTTTACTTGTCTCATATTTTTAATCCCTTTATCTTTCTGTTCTGATTTCTAAGTGATTTCATCTGGCCCATTTTCCAGTTCACAAATTCCCTTTTCTGCCTGGTATAATCTGCCATCACTCAATTACATTATTTTTACAAAGACTACTTTCAAATATATTTTTTTTACTTTTATAAATTTTAATTGTTTTTTTTTGTCAAATAACCCTGTGAATATTTATAGTGCCATGTTCTTTTCTTATGTTCTTGATTCTTTACTTTACATGATCAATCGTTTTTAAATATATTTAAACAGATTTAGGTGGTGGTTTATGACTTTTCATATATCTGATGATCTCTGGAATTCATCTTATTGTTTATGGTTCCCTTGGTTCTTTCAAATGGTGGAATAGTCCTCTATATAGTTTGCATAAGCAAAAGCTTCTACTTATTGCAATGGCAGGCAATGTGTTCTAGTCCATCCCTCCTGTTGAGGACAACTAGGAAAGCATGACTTCATCTAGAGTTTATAATGACTTTAAATCTTTTCATTTCAAGATATTGCCCACCATCTTGCTTTACCATGTGGCAGCTGACTTTGGTAAAAAAAAGTATTTCATATTTAAAGCCCTCAATCAAAAATAATCAGGCATGCAAAAAAAATGAGACATGATAAAAATAAAAGGAGAAATCAATGTGGAATTAAAAAGATACACAAAGAATTCAGATAATGATGTGTTTAGATAGGTTTAAAAGTAACTATGATTAATATAGGCATAAAATATAAGATTGGGAAAATTGGGGCCGGCTCGATAGCCCAGTGGATAGGGCACCGGCATACCACATGGGAGGCCCCGGGTTCGGTTCCCGGGGACCTTTCCTAGCCGGCAGACCGCCTTGAGAATAGCAAGCCGCCATGGGCGGGCTAGAGCCGCCGTGGGCAGGGCAAAAAACTGCCACGGACAGGGCAAAAAGCCGCCACGGGCAGGGCAGGTAGCCCACGAATGGAGTGCAGCCAGCCACCCGCGAACTGAAAGCCGGCCGTGAATGGAAGCAGAAGCCGCCCACAAGCCTGCGCAGTGACCAGTCTCAGCACGTCGCCGCAGCGGGGGGGAAGGGGAGATATGTAATAAAATAAATAAATCTTTAAAGAAAAAAAAAAGATTGGGAAAATTTAACTAGAAATCTAAAAGCTATAGAAAGAACCAAATAGAAATTCTGAAACTACAAAATACAATAAGTGAAACAAACCTTGGTATATGTGCTTAACAGGAGATTGTTTCAAGTTGAAGAGAAAAATGAAAGAGATGATAGCCAAAAGTTTTCCAAAATTGGCAAATGATATCAAGATGCAGATTAAAGAAATGCCATAAAAGTTAATGTGAGTAAATAAGATATAAATTGTATGCAGAGAAATCATTGCAGAGCAATGGAAAACCAACATCAAGGAGAAAAGACAGGTAAAAAGACAATAAATATTACCAAAAAAGAAATGACATACTGATTGCAGCTTTGTACATAGCAAGTACAAAACATAGAGAGCAAATTGCTCCCAAATGAATGTCTTCTAAAGAATATTTAAAGTAAAAATTTATTAGTTAAGTTGACAAAAATTACAATCAATAGACACTTTCTGTCTGTTTTTAGATGAACAATGATAGGATTGTCTTTGAGAAGAAGAAATCAATTCAAGAATGAAGAGATAAGATAAACTGGACAATACTGAAGAAAGAATCTGTCAGATTTGTGGATAATTCTGTATCAATTAGGAGAATATCTATTTAATTTGAGTGAGTGAAATGATAATTTCGTGCAAAAACAAAATTGTGAATTGTGGACAGCAACAATGTATAAAATGAAAAGTATTTGGAAAAAAGCATTCTAAATACCTTGGGTTATTTAGGAAGAATACAGAAGTATTGATTAATCTCAGATAATGGTAAAAGCATTTAAAAAATTTTAAACATTGCCATTAGTAAAATTTCATACTACTCTAAAGCCAAAGTTTTTTTTAAATAGTTTCCATCTATATTCCTTTTCCTGAAATCCAAAGCTGTATACAGGTTCTCTTTTCCTCTCAGGCAGTAGCTCTGCTACAGTGGTGAATTCTCACTTGTACAAAACAAATTAAGGACCAAGAATTATACTGAACAGAGGAGATAGTGTCAACAAGGGAATGGAATGCTAAATAGGAAATATGAGGGAGTGGCAGAATGTCCTGTGCACATTGCATTACCACTTAAAGTAATTTGTTTTATTATTTAATACTGTTTTACTAGTTCCAAAGAGTAAAAGCCTAAAGACCTGAGCAGAAGGGCAGGCACATAAACTCTTTGGATCTCTTTGCTAGGAAATAAACAGCTCCCTTGATTTGCTGAAAATAATGGCGTAAGTTTTAATATTGCTGAATTAGCTTTTTTATTTGTTAGAAATGATTCATTCAGTACAGTATTCACTAGAACTAAATGAACCATTTTATTTCCTTTATACCATTTATTTTCAGTTCCTTGAATTACACCTACATAATTAAATTATCAAACAAAACTAGAATTGAGGATGCCAGTAAGACATTTAATAGTGTTTAAGTATCTGAAAAATAAGAGACCCATTTCCACTCTCATCCCCCCAAAAAAGATATTAACACTCAACTGAGCCTCAACCAAATGTGTAGTTTTGCTGATCCTGAAAATAAAATGCATCTGCTAGAGAGCTTGTGATTACAAATGTTCATATAAGAAAGAGTGCTATAGCACTGTTTAATCAGCAATTGCAGAGGAAGCCTTCTGTAGGAAAGCAAAAATGTGGTTCTAAAAATAGAAAATGTAAAAGCTGCATAAACAAATACTCAGAATTATAAAATAAAATGAGAATGAAGGGAAGAAGCCACTAGCTAATATCCTAATACTAGGCAAGTCACAAAACAAGAATAATGACAGGAAGAAAACTATACAGAGTGCAACTAAACTATTTCTTTATTCTCATTGGTTAAACTTTATTACCAATTTCTCCATTTCATTGCTCACCAATGTATAAGGCAAGGGTTCTTAACCATTTTTTTCCATGGACCCCTTTACTTGTCAGGTGAAAACCATGGATCCCTTACTAAGTCCTCACTATGCTGTGTATTATTTAATAAATATATCACACCTGCACCAACACGACAAGAATAATGGCTTTCTGAATTTCAGTTCAAGTTCACGGGCCCCTTGTTAAGAACCCCTCATCTAAAGGAATACCAGGATTGGTTCCATCATGCCTGCATTAGACACCACAAACTGGCCAAGCCTTCCAGAGCATCCATCATCACAATGACATTCTCCTAATTCTGTTTTGTACAGTCACTAATTAGACTTGATTTCCCACCTCTCTTTGCCTTCTCAGACTCTCCCACTGTATTTTAGGGAGTTCATGGTCTGTCATCAGCAATAACATCTAAATCATCAAGCTCCACTGAAAAAACTACTCCCTCCATCTTCTTGCTTTATTGTAAAACATCTTTAAATATTCTGCAACTGGTATTTATTCGCCATGCCAAACGCATCCAGCTGTAGGCCTGTAAGTGTGTTAGATGTCCTTTTTGCTATTAAAAGCTGCTTCCTAAACATTCATTCTCCATTCTCTTCCCGGAACTCGTATCACTAGATTTTGCTATTTAACATTATTTTTTCTTGTTGCCATCTTTGATTGACAGGTCTTTCCACCTAAATCACTGATGTCATTAGCTCAGAACATCCTCTCTACCACTATTCTACTCACTAATCATTATTGGTGACTATGATACACATTTTAATACCTCGTATTTTTATTTCTTGAACTACATAATCTAAATACTATCTACCCTCTCAATATTTTCCAGAGTTTTATGCTCACCAACTTATGCACCACCTCTAAAATGTAAATTTCATACACCTTACTTTATGCTCACTGCCATATAGTTTTCTAGGTTATTTATTCTAGTATTTACATTTCAAATATTCCTTCATTTTACAAAGATTTCCCAAGGGTTATCCTATCATTTTCAATACTGTAAGCCCCTTATTTTCCCAAATTTTCATTTATCTCTA